>VYZS01104948.1:2654-41228 GCA_013400695.1 Neodrepanis coruscans
CCACTTCAGGCTTGGAGAGGAAAAAGTTTTGCCTTCTTTCATGGCTGGTATTTACACATGCCTTTAGCCAGCGTTCATGCCCTTGAAAAATAATTTTTTCCTAAGTCCTGCCTAGCATTTTGGGGGTACCTTCATTTTCCTTTACACCTTGCTCAGACATTTTAAAGCAATCCACACTCTATGGTTTTATAAATTATTTTGTGCTTCAGCTACAAGAAATATACTACCATAGCTAACCCTACTGTAGTTACATAAAAATCAGCAAGAGCAGCAGTGTGGCCACAGAGCCTGAAATGAGGAGATGCTGCATAAGTCAATGAAGTGGGATTTGGGAGTATTAAATAAATTCATATCAGAGTATAGAGACAATAAAGAAGACTGTCTTCTTCTTAAAAGAATACACCAATGAAGGAAATACAATGAAATGACTGTGGTAACCGTATGAGAACGAGAACTAGGTCAGCATGGAAACTCCTACTATGTATTCTGTGATGCTAGTAAATCCTGGTTTCTCAGAAGTTTTACCACTTAATTAAACCATCAGTATGCAGCCTTTATAAAATGGCAAAGACTTTTATATATGGAGACATAGCCAAGCATGGGTCAATTCAGGCAAAGCCAAGATTTCTACCACAGTATCACTCCAAAAATATTCTGGTCATATGACCTATATTTTTTGCTCTTTTTATTTTGCTCTAGGTCTTCCAAAGAGTAAGACTGTCAGTTTTCTTTGCAGCTGAAGTTTCTGATAGTATTGCTAAGAGTTTCATTTGTGTTTTGCATCACATGAAACAGATAAAGTAAACAAAACAAAAACAACCCTGCTGTTCTGTTTACACTTTAGCCTGTAAAAAAATAACAATTCAGGGAGAGAGGGGGGAAGACCTCAGATTAGACCACTACATCACATATGCAAATTAACCTACATACAATTATTCCATGGAGGATGAGAAAAGGAATAGACCTAATATGAAAGATTCTGTCATTAGAAGACAGCAAATCTTTGTAGCACAAAGACTAGATTTTGTACTGTGGCAAACTGTAAAAAAATGACACTAGCTTTCTAGAACTATAATTTAAAGTAAATGAATACAGTAAAGAAATTAGGACTTACAAGTTACCTATTAAATGGGTATCACAATATGAACAAATATCAGAGAATAAAAGATAAAATAAGAAATAAGAAGAAATAACTTGTTCATAAGAAAATCTAAAAATATAAGAAAAAAGACATAAAAATTGGATCATGAAAACAGAAATATAACAAATACATAAAGAACAAGATATCAATGAAGGAAGATGGCTGGTCCACAACAAGGGGATTTGAATCATATCTTTATATTAACTAGATTTTTTTTATCTTAGCATTCAGGAAAAGAGAGAACAGTGTGCTAGAAATAGAGCTGCTTCCTGAGGCAGAAATTGAAGATTTAAGACAAACTAATGGTGATGTTTCGGCTGGTAAAGGAGAAATTAGAGTAAAAATAGTAATGGCTACAGGGCTAGGCAGCCTGAGTTTCAGGACTTTGGAAGGCACAGCATATGAGAGGAAAAGAAAAAGAAGATGAAGAAAGATGTGAAAGGCCTCCTGATCAACAAATGACAGTGATGGATAACTCAAAATAGAGGAGAAAACTGTAAATAAAATCCAAAATTATCTCAGAAGCAACACAAAGAAACAAGAGTAAGGGAAGAGCAAGCATTCAGTACATTTGTAGGTGCTTCCAATAGAAACATCACTTGTCCCCAGTGCTGGACTTTGGCTATCCTCAAGGACAACCTCAACCTTCAGAGAGATATGGTGAGTAACTGAAATAGCTGAGCCAGCCTTCTTACAAACTCATTCATATTAAATACCAAACCTGAAATGTTTCTGTTTTTTTTTTAAAGTGTAGACCCCACAAGATGGTTGAATTGAACCAGATTAGCTCTCTTCATTCTGCACAGAAATGTTTTTTTGTTCCTTTAGCAAAGCTATTTTGGGTCTTTGTTGCCACACGATAAAAGAGAAAAGAGAGAAAATATATGTGGCATCACAGAAAAAGGATATTGGCTGACTGAAAAACCACTGTGTATTAGTATCTTTGTTGGAAAGATGATTTAAGAAAATATATCTAAATAAATAACTTCTGTGCATTTCTTCCAAAAAGTCTTCTGATAATTAAGGCAAATAATAATATCTTGAAAGGAGATGTCAAACCTGTTTGGTTTTGGGTTTGTTTTGCTTCTGCTGGATGCACTAAACTATCTCTAATCACAGATCTAAGTATCACACATATCACAAATAAATTCAGCTTTTAACTATGTGGTTACCAAAAAACAGATAAAAGTTGAAAGGTCTGAAATCCTGGACCAGGTAAGATCTTAGACAAAGTGTTTAAGGTACTCAGTCTTATATAGCTTATAAAACTTATTTTTCTCAATACACAAAGCAACCAAGTACCAGAAGTGAGGTTCTACTGGAGTGTTACAGGTTCAGTATCTAAATCTTTAAGTAATTTTTTGAAAATATTTACCATTAAAGTAATCTAACTTTAAGTAATCCAAGGATTATACAACTTCTACCAAACTCCAGCTCACTATTCTTCATGAGTCTGACTGCATTCCCAGCTTAATTGTTTTTTTGATTAGTAGCACTCAAGCTTTTGCTGAGTAGCAAGTAGCAAAACCATTGGTTTTGGCCAATTTCCTTCTTCTGAACTCATAGCCTCAAGTGGCCTCACGAGCCAAACAGAGACTGAGGTTTAGGTATAGCTTGCAGGCTATAATTTCTCTAAAAACATTTTTGTTTCGCTACCTAGACTGCATATGTACTGTGTCAGAGCATTCTAAAATCAAGGCACCTTCTAGACTTAATCACAGCTGCACCAGCTGGAATACTCTTTGATAACCTGGAGACAGAAGAATATCTTAATTAAATTTCCATGTAACACGAGTTATGAGGACTGTAGCTATGTTGCAGAACAGGTTGAGAATTCAAAATTATTTTTGACAATGTTTTTCTTTTAGAGAAATGCTCTAAAGAGCTGAGACAAGTGCAAAATTCTGCACAGAAAGAGAAGAATCACCTGTACATGTACAGAATGGGAAACAGCTGACTAAGGTAGTAGTCAGCTTCACAGGAAAAAAAAAAAAAAAAAGAAAAAAAAAAGTCAAAAAAAAAGGGAAAAAAAAAGCAAAAAAAAAAAAAANAGAAAAAAAAAAGTCTGTGTGTAGTATAAGATGAATAAGCCACAGTTATACAGTGTTATTAAAAAAATACCCAAAAACATCATAAACATTGAAAACATCATAAAATTCTTAGAAGTCTACAAAGTTCTTAAAGTAACTTTCCTGTTTAACTTGTTAGAGCTACTAATTGAATAATAATCACTTTAGCAATAAAAAGGTACTTGTGCAAGACAAACCTCAGCCATTAGTCCATCTTATACATTGGAAATTATGTCTTAGAATGTTTCTCATTTTGCACATCTTATTCTTTACAATAAAAAAACACCTTTTGTGGTCTTCCATTTATTTTTCGATGGAATGAACATTTTCTGCTTGTCAGTCCAGTACCCATTTGTCAGCCATACTCACAAGTTTGTCATTACTTCTGAAAAGCACTACAATAATCAGACTTCTTATTTCTATTGGTTTTTCTCTATATTTTATAGATATGTCATATTAAAATTGTGCACTCTTAAGACTACGCTTCTAAAATTGCTTTGCCTGAACTGTCTGTAACTAATTTTTTTTACAGATTTAACAGATTTGTTTTCCTTTATCAACCTAAATATGCTTTCAGATAGATGTCTTACTGTCTTGGCATGCATATCTTGCCCTTACCTCTGTTTATGAGAAGACATAAAAAATGCAAAGAAATGCACACCACAGGTTGTCCAAATGGACAAATTGAGTTGAAAGTCATAGTGACCAATTCTATAACCCAGTAACATTCTTACTGTATGAAGCAAAATGTTACTATTTTCACAACATTAAAATTGCACATTTTTTTGCACATATCAAGCATTCTCAAAATTTATATTTGTAGTTTGAGTGTTCATTCAGCCTTTGCTCTATATTCAAACAAGTCCTGCAATGAGGCTCTAAAATCCTGTGATTAAAAATAAACAAATAAACAAAAATTTCAATATTTATTCTTACTTGTTTCCAGAATGTAGTGACTCCTAGGCTTGTATGTTTTTCTCTGTGATGGCTAGAAACTTGTTTGTTTATTTGTTTGTTTTTTAAATGAAAGTTGAAATCCATGTGTATTCATATAATTCCTGGTTAACTGTGTGAATATTTTCCTGAAGAGAAATACCTATTTTAATGAAATTCATAGAGACTAGGAGAAGAAAGGGTAACATGAAATGCCCAAAATTAATCCAAGGAGCTGCAACTTTTTTTTCCAAAGGATATCTATGCAACTATTACCAGGAGTAATTGTGAGGTATCTCAGATGATACCTTGTATCAAAAGCAATCTTAATGTGTTCAGAATATCCTATTTATTAAATTGACAAAACAGTCTGAAGTGCAGATTGGATTACTTGAAATACTATTACGAAATTATGAAAGGAGGAATTAACACCTGTTCTAAAAGGGAGAAATATGGTTCACAGAGTTTCTTAGCCAGATCCGTAAAAATAAATGTCAATACATTCTGAAATGGTTAGATGTCCTTCACTGCACATAACAGTAATATCCCTAGGCCACAGCTGCAGCATAAACATAACTCAGAACTCAAGGCTGTACCTGGAGCTCATCAACATAAAAACATACTGCAGAGTATCTCAGTACACAACAGCCTTAAAATGTCAGCATGCCTATCAACCTTTGAATCAGCTTTTGTACTTGAGTCATCCAGTTATCTCACAGAAACAATAGGAAACAATAGCCAAAGAGGATTGCAGCATCATAGGGGGTAAATCGCATCTGCATTTGGTGTCTGCAAGTGTTAAATGGCACCAGCTATTGATATTCCCTCAAATAGGGTTTCTTCAGTGTATTTTATGTTTCTTCACATCTACTGTACCTGTCCTATATAGAAGGTGATAATTGCCTGTTGTATATATCCATCTATGGTGAACCTGATGTGCAAGACAGAGAAAATGAGCCTTTACTATGTTTGAAAGGCAGATAAGATGAACATCTTGGGGACTAGACCTCCCTTTTCAGTATGCATGGCCATCATGCCCACATAAGAGCCTTATCGATTCCTTCAGGTACAGTTGTCCTTACTCCCCCCCACCCCATCAGAACAAGTTATAGCTCCTAGGTCTCATTAGACAAATCAGTGAATAAAGGTAGTACTACTTTTATTATTATAATTCAGGGAATAAAACTGGTAAAAGACAATAGAGGAATTTTGTTTAATCCTAGAAAGTTATGCATTTAAATATTTACTACAAGTTAATGTTCCAAGTGGAAACTTTGCCCCTGATATTTTCTTCTTATTGGTTCACTCTTACTGTGTCTGTCTCAGCATGTGAGAGCTTATCCAGTGAATATATAGTACTAAATCCCTTTTGTAAGCAAGTTAAATACTGTCCCTGGCTTCCTTACTTCACTACACCTGTTTTGATCCTTGCTGAAAAGACTAACCATCTCTACCATCTTCAGGAGATCAAAATTTTAACCCAAGGTACAAAGCATCAGGCAGTCAATTAAATAGCAAATGTATATCTAAAAATGCTGACCATGCAGGTTCTCTTGAGCTAAATTAATTCAGCCAAATTTCAGCTATTTTTTCCCCTTCAGGACATTAAAGCACTTGGACAAACACACAGAGAAAACTTTATCAAGAAGGGCTACCATTGAAAACGAAACGTGATCTATGATGCATTCAGAGAAGGACCAATTTCTCTGTCTCTCTTCCACTACTTTCCTCCACCCCACCAGAAAATCAACCAGGCGTCATAGTTTTGTTTTTGGAAAAGTTAAGATTCTACTCTTAAGTGGAATGGGAATGAGAAAAGATAAAGAACAGGATTTTTTTTTCATTAATGAGTTCAACCAGGTTAAAAAACTTACAAACATATAAATATACAGTATTATATAAAAAAAAGTATTATATTACCTAAGAATTATAAAGCTATTTCTTAGTCTACAAATTGTAAGTAGCTCGGTTTTCCAAGCATTTCCAAGTGTAGGAACAAGATCTGGGAATTAATCTCTGTCTTGTAGATTTCTACAGATGCCAAAAATCAAATTAATACTGCAAATGTTCAGGTTTCATACAGGTAAGAGGTTTACTTTTATACCTCTAACCTTCTGGAAGATTGTTGTAGCTCCTCCTAAAGACCATTGAATTCAAGTCCACCACCTTATCTAAGTAGACACATTTTTGGACAAACCTTAATGTAGTGTTCACTTCCAAGACTTTTTATTTCTCTTACAGTCCCAAATTCCTGTACTTGACTGAAAATCTCTACCTTTTTTGCCTAAAAGAACTTCCAGTCCCTGTGGGTTATTCAGAAGAGACTGAATGTGACAACACAACATAGCATCTCTAAAGGCTAAGTACACAGATCCCAAGAAATATGTAGCCTTAAAACATGATTATATGTAAAGTAACTTCACCTTCTGTCACAGCTCCATAAGCTAAAATTGCCTTGAAGTAGGAGTCCTTGTATGCCTTTTCTGCCTGAGGCTCTCATTCTTCCCTTAAGTCTCTCCATTTCTCAGGTATCTTTTATAAGATATACTGGCAGTGACAGCCAAGCAGCACACCATTAGAAGAATCTCATCAGTGTCGCTGTAAATCTGTTCAGTCTTCGAGAGAAACATACTGCAAACAAGTGCAGTCTGAAGCACATGAAAAGGTCATGGAGTTCCTACTACTTTATGCCACTGCTAAGGTCTTATGGCCACTTATAAGCCTCCAGCTCCCCTTCATGTGGTGCTCTTTTACTCAGTTTGCAGGGCATCACATCCACCATTAATCAGCAGTAAAAACTGGAGTCTGCCTCAGAAGGAAGGAAAGGAAGTGCATCCAGGTTTTCTCTTCAGTCCTGTACTGTTTCCTAAACCCCTATTTTTAGTATCCCTGGCCCACTGGAAATCAAGAATAATGAAAAATTCAGAAAACTACTCTCTGTTGGTAAAGAAAGATGAGCACCCAGAGTATTTTACCTCAAATCTGGATTTTGGATTAACTTTTTTTAACCCCAGAACTAACTCTCCCTGTCTGCATTTCAGAGTAGGCATTTCAAAGGAAAGATTGAGGCTTAAGTCAAAACTATGCATGGGATGCCCCAGGCATCTGGTTGGAAACAAACGAATGAGCCCACTTAAGAGGAAGTCTTGGACACTTGGAAGTGGGAGAAGGCTTCCAATCTGCACTTTCTCCCCCAGCCCACTGCTGCTGACCAAGCAGAAGTCAGGCCTCTGGGGCTGTGTCTGTTGCCTTATCCTAGAGGCTGTCTCCATTCCCCAAGGCAAATGAATGGTATGTATGGTATGACCAGCACAAGGCATGCTGGGGCACCACATGGAAGGAAGCTGGCAACTGCATGTAGCTGCTCTCGAAGAACCTGGAAATAAGGGGGAATAATACAGACTAAAACAACAAAATGTACAGAAATAGGTTTCTCTTCTACTTGCATTGGGGTGCTTTCACTCAACCATTTCTTTGGCAAGTTTGCTACTGCCTCACTGTATTAAACTTTCAACAGTCAGAATTTGAGCTTTCCTTCTTCCACCAAGAAGTTTCAAAAGCCCAAACCCACAGATGCTCAAAGTTTGTTAGGACTAAAATTAAATGCAAGCACAACACAGAAAGCACCCTTTCAACTGTTCCTGATGAGAAAAGTAACAAAGTCTAAACATAACAAACAAAAATATTACTCTTTCCTTATTTCTTCCTAATTGCCTAGTTTGGTTTAGAGAAATCTGAGTGACTCGAGAGTACTTAACAAACAGTAGTCCTCTTTTAGAGGCATGCAGGGCAAATTAAACCCTATTAGCTCTAAAGACAAGACTTCCTAGAACTGGTACGGAGCATCAGGATCCGAAAGTGTTAGCAGGCATTTAAACAGTCTCGTTTTCTGCGCAACCAGGGCAGCTCCTGGCCCCATGAGACAAGAGGCTGCCTGCCTGAGAGAGTTAAACGGTGTCACTGACTTAATGTAGATTCAGAACCCAACTCTGGTCCTTTCGCAGGATTATTAGGGCAAGAGAAAGGGCAGAAGGAGGAAGGGCGGGCCACGGCTCCGTCTGCAACGCGCCCCGCTCCGGGGGATCTTGCACCGACCCTGCATCTCCGTCCCTCCCCGACACACGCCCAGGCTGCGCCAGGAAAACTCCTCGGGACATCTCGTCGTCCAGCTCCACCCCAGGGACGTCCCGGAGCAACCTCTCCGGCTCCCTCGCCACCGCGGCGAGGGACGGAGCAGCTCCATGTGGCTGCGCCCCCGGGGCAGGCCCCAGCCGGCCCCCGCAGGGGCTGCCGTGCCACCGCACCCCCCGCGCCCCCGCCAGCACTCACCATATTACAGATGGAGGCGATGTTTCTGACAGTCATTAGTCTAAAGATTGCAGCGATCCCACACCGCCATCTTTATAAGGTGAAAACAGCCCCGCTCATGGTGGGAAGAGCGCAGGAAGGGATAGGGGGCGGCGGCGGCCGCGGCTCCTGCTCCGGGGCTGGATAAAAGCAAGAGGAGGAGACTGCACAGGCACCCTGTGCGCCCGCAGAGTAGTGAGAAGGAGGGACCTTCTTGGCCTCTCTCCTCCGGGCGAGTGACCGGGAGCTTCAGCAGTGCGGCGAGAGCGGCTGCATCTCCGCTCCTTCCGCCTCTGCCTCTCGCACGGTCCGCAGGGCCCCGGGCTCCCCCTGGAGCGCTCAGCCGCGCCTCTGCGCCAGCCGGCACCGCTCTAATCTCTCCCTTCCTCCTCCTCCTCCTCCTCTTCCTCCTCTTCTGGCGGCTGCCGTTGCCTCTTGCCGCTCCATCGCAGCGCCGCGCCCGCTGATCCGCTCTGACAGCGCCGGGGAAGGGAAGGTCAGAGGCAGCGCCCGGCACAGGGCACCCACGGCGGGCCCGGCGGGGCGGCCGCCGCCGCAGCCAATGCGCTGCGGGGCGGAGAGGACGCGGGGAGGCTGCGCTCGCCGCCCCTCTGGACGGACGCTCCGAGAGGGGCTGCGGTGCCTTTGTCACCAGGCCTGGAATACCCACGGGGCTGCAAAACTCGGGCCTCATTGCGTATAAAATCATACCCTCAGGCAGTAAGGTGAAAGACAGAAAGGCAGAGTGCAGGCAGGAGGACATGGGTGTGTGGCAATGACGGCGGCACTGTGCTTTGGGACATGCTCTCTCCACCTAATTAGAGTTACACGGGAGCCCAGGCGCTTGCAAACCCCAGAACAGTAGGATGTAATGTAATGGACTGCGCTCAGTTGGTCCTTTGTATTGCCATTCATGCAGATAACATTTATCTTTACAAATGCTGCTTTGGGACCGCGCCCACCAAGTGTCTTAGTGCTCACTCATAAATTCACAGTGTGTGGCACCATTAGTGCAATAATCTCAAATTCTCTTCAAATATGAGCAAGTCGAGGTTCATGCCTTTCTCCAAGCTAAAGCAATATGAGTGTATCTAGCTTGCACACGTGATAGTAACCACGAGGTTCTTAAATAGCTAACTTGAGGTCACACGGCAAATCTCCAAGAGAAGCAAAAACAAAATTCAGCTAGGGCTATCCTCATCTTAGATTCCTCTTTTCCTTAGCAGATGTTGGTGTTTTCAGCAGAAGCTTAAGGCCTGTTTATTGTTCCTCTGCTATGCTAAGGAAATCATTCAAATGAAGAGAGAGAACTGTTAACATTTCTGTTAACCGTTTCATTACGGGCACCTCTGCCCCTATACCCCCTGAAGTATGGCACGCTCATGCTTTTTTTACTTCGTGATGCTAAAAGATAGTCATTTTAGCCTATAAGAGCCTGGCTCCACAAGTTTCATTTGCAGGAAACATTCTGGAGTCAATGATTTTTTTTATTTTTATTTCAAGAAAAGGTCTATGATTACTAATAAAAATCTGGCAGCAGCAGTAGCATCTAAAAAAAATTCCTGCCCTGAGAATACTGTTAGGCAAGTGGCCTCAATCAAGCTCATTGTGTCTACTTTATAGAAGTAGTATCAAATTTGGCATTAGTTGGTCTCCTGTTGACAGTTTCAGCAAAGAAATTCAAAATGGAGTTGTCACAGAGCCAGAACTTTCTTTTCTCAGTAAGTTGGATCAATTGTATTAAATCACTACAGACATTTGAAATACAGGATGAAGAAAGATTTTCAGAATGAAGTTGTCAGGGCCACTAAATTTACTTTGTAAATCTACAAATCACTATGCAAAAGAGCCATCAAATAACCTAGCACTGAGAAAAAAAAAATCATCTTTGGTAGAATTCTGTTAAATTCATAATTACATTATGTGCGTTTGAACCCAAGTGTTTAATTTGCTTAAAGTCAGAGGACTGGATCATGCGTAATATGACAGGTTTTCTCAATATGATCAGGAGAAATGGGAGTTAAGCAGAGGTATCACTTCAGGACTGGCCACTCCTGACCTCAATTCTGAAGCAGTCAAGTCCTCATCCATCTCCAGTGCATTTCTATGTAGCCTCCAGAGAACAGACAGCACTGTACTGTTCCTGGTTTTTAAACTCTTTCTCCTTTTATTTCAGAAGCCTAAACATGTATTCTCTGCTGCAGTCTCTTGATTCTAATTTACTGTAGGGAATCATACTTGTTGTCAGTGAAAAGTTATGGAGCAAATGAATGAGTTTGAAAGGTGATTAAAAATTTAAATGAAAACAATGCAGTATCTAATAAAGCCATTTGCCTCACATGTATTTTAATGTCACAGGCATTATTCCCATAATACAAACCCCAGAGAAATAATACAGAGTAAGAAACCAAAAAAGTAAGGAGAAGGTGGTATTCTCATAATTTTGCTTTCTTACTCAATTACTTAACTTCAGGGTATGTTCTCAGAATTTTCAGATAATTTCTCTTTGGTAAACCTTTCCTTTTTTTTAACATGAAATTACATTGCTACTAATTTAGCACTTATTGGTTGCTTAAGGAAATATTTGTTAATACACTCAAATAACTCAGTGAAGAATTCAATATCATTTTCCTTAAGGCTAATATAAACTCTTTCATTTAATGGGGGACACATTTCTTATTTCTGAGGATTAATAATAAAAATAGGAATCAATATACAAGTGTTTATGTGTCAGCTTGATCAGAGTTTAACACTGGCTTTTTTGCTCTTCAGTCATATATGAAGCCAGGAAAGAAGACAGAAACTTTCAGGCTTGCATTGGACTGGCATGTGTCTTAATTTTCTTCTGCTGTTGTCATTTTCAGGACTGGAAACTCTATTTCTGTAGCTTTTGGGAGATAAAAAAGTGCTAAGCAGTGCAATGAAGTCTATTTCTAAATGTTATAGAAACTGTATAAATAAAGAACAGTGCACAATTGTTTCCACTCTAGAGTATTGCCATGTATCTTCATATCAAACAACTAACCCTGTGTTTCTTCAGAGCCTTAGACAAAGAGAAAGAAAACAAAGAACTATTTATAACCTAAGAGTGGTCATATAATTTCTGCTGAAAGGTAAAAAAATACCTCCTGCATCTGATTTTAGATCTGTCTTGCTCTCATCTTGCTATACACTTCAACATTTTTATTTCACTACATAAAATAAGAATCTACTGTAAATATCCTCTTTAGTTAGCAGAGGCATGGACTTCCATAACATTTTCCATCAGACTTTACCAGAATACCTTGCAAGCATTCATTCAGACTTGTTAAATTATTGGATGACAAGTTAATATTAACTTCTTTTACAAAGCAAGAAAACAGGCAGCAGACATTTGGCTACTTGTCCAAAGTTACACAGGGAAGTTAGTAGCAAATCTGAGACTAGAATATCTGCTTACTCTGTGCTACAAAGAGGATATTGCATTTCCTATCCAGAAATCTTGGAAAATTCCACAGTGGGTTTGTTGATGTTTTTCTTGTAATAAGCACAGGTACAGAAGTGGATAATCATCAGTCAGCTTTGCTTAAGAGGTGTTCGGAACAGAATCAAATTTAAGATATATTTCCAGCCAATTAAAAGATAATTTTAATAGAAAAGGCAGTTAAAAAATACTAATGTTTTCTGAGAGCCAAGAAAATATATAATAAGAAATAAAAGAGAATTCAGATATCTGAAATACTGTCAGTGCTGACAGTGTAGGTTTAGAATTTTGAAAACTTCTCTTGCATTTTGTATCTCATATTAAATTATGTTCTACCAAAAATATCAATATATTTGATAGAAATATACAGGATGGAAAATATGTAGACACAAGCATGAAGGATAAGGATTTTCCATGAAGCTTGGTCCCCACTGCAGAACAGAATGGGAGCTTTAGTACAATTCCAAATGCTAACTCACAGTACAGGGACTGAGTCTGCAGTACATGGCTCATAGCAGGTCCACAGAAACCACTCCATTTGCACCTGAAATTCTGAAGAGTGAGTTGTAGTCCATGAAAAATACATGGAAATCCACAGAAAATGTAGGGAGTCTACAGCCAAAAAAGCAACCAAACTTTGGAATCACTATTCTTAAAGACTGTTGTCTTCAAAGCATCTTCTACTGAATATTTTCAAATTATCTGAGAAATTATTTCTCTTATTCAAAATACTGCAAAGCTTCATTTTTTGGTGGCAGTATAACTTGTTAGGACTCTAAGGACAAAGCACAGAAAATAAAACTCCGGATTAAAGATCTCTGAATCTTGCCTATCTTCCTGATAGTGTAAACATTTTACTAGTTGGTGAAGAGGGAATAGCAGCCCTTCATTTTTCTCCAAAATTGCTATTTTACAGAATAAAACAAAACATATTTACAGCATCTCAATTTTTTTTTGTCCAAACATCAGATCTGAAATCCCCAAAACAGCAGAATAAGACAGATGCAAACACATTAATGTCAATAAACCAAGAGCTGAGCAGGTACAAGGGATCTAATAGTTCCATAGTGATGATGACTAGTCTATTCTATGAAAAGGCTGTTTAGGCCTCTGCAGTCAGTTCAGTATTCAAGAATGGCCTAGAGGTGTGATTATCTCATAATACCTTACTCCTGTCTCTTTTCTTCTGCCTAACTGTGTTTTTCAAACACAGTTAGGAGCTTTGAAAGTGCCAATAAGAGAACTTCTGTGTATTGCTTCATCAGTTTCAACAATACAAATCTCCTCTGACACTCACTACTCAACTAAAAATATTCCCACATTTTCAGAAGGTAGAAGCCTGAAGAATGGCCTTTTAATGGGGTATTTTATTCAGCAAGGGAACTCACTAGCAAAGTTTAATGGCATTTTTCTTACCTATACAAACTGTGCTTTCAGGTAGAAAAACACCATTTAAGTTCTAATCATACATATTGGCTAGAAAGAGATAATCAAAAATTTTAACTATGGAAGTAGCTTATCAAACAAGGAGAGACTCTCCGAGCAAAAGCAACAGTAAACTGAAATTTCTAACACACATATATTACTATTTCTGCCTCTGGAAAGGAAATAACAATCCTGGCTTGCCCTCCTCTACAGATTTTACTTATTATCTTTGTTATATTTTACAGGCTGCAACTTTAATGAACAAACACTCTGAAGACAAAAAAAAGTAAATGGCCTAGTAAGTGGCTTTTAGTCTATTTTCAGCATGAATTTAAAATAGGCTTTTAATTTTATGTGAATTGTACATAAACTAATCAAATTACATTTTTATTACATTACCATCTCAAAGTTTTAACCAAATTGAGGGGTGGGGGAGGGGGAATGCTGGTACATTGTATTGTTCTAATCTGAAAACTATTTAATGCACATGGGTGCTGTAATTCACCTGCAAAGACTGATGGTCACATCAAGTTCTTACTTGCTTGATTTTCTTTCATATCAGTGTGGAGAAAGACAGTAGAATTGAAATGAAACATTAATGACAATTGTGCAATGTGGTGAACCCATGATGCCTTTAAATAAGATATTTTCAAGAGTCTTTAGTCTGAGAGAAATATCAAACCTGTGGCTTTGGGGTTTAATTCTTTCATCCCACAAAGAGTGACTTGGCTAATTGGAGCATCACTCTTCAAGATTTGAATAAGCTAGTTTAGCTCATCAGACTCCTTAAAAAGCTCAACACTAGATATATAAAACAACCAACACACCTTGCTGTCACTTAGCTAGCTTCGAAATGTAGACCTCCAGGCATTCTTCTCCATGACTGCCTCAAGTGGAAATGCCCTAATGTAAACAGGGCTAAGAGCATCTACTGGCATTGTTGTCCAGCTGCCTGACAGATTTTCCTCAGCATGTGTAGAACCTGCTGACTTTTCACACTGAAAAGAAGGAATGGCTCTTCACCATGAAGCGACCAGGGTGGAAAAAAGGCAAGTATTAATGCTACACATTAAGTACCTGATTCTCAAGTGTAGTTCTCATAACAAATGTCCAAACTTACACACACACACACACACTCCTACTTAAATATTTTCATATTCACTAATCAAGATCCCATGATAACTGACTTTCCTGCAAATTCCAGTAGTATTGTAGTCTTTCCCACAAGTCCCCCAACCCACCAAAGTTGTAGGCAGACTCAGTGCCCAGCTGAGAAGCTAATTCAGATAAGAGTTAAGAGGCAGCCCTTTCTCTCACAAAACATAGAAACAACAGTCATGTAGGTTACAACTGCTTCCAGGAAACAGTAAAGAGGCTCAAATTCACATCTAGGTCAGTAATTTATTGTACAGGGAGGGTTTAGAAAAGGACAGACAGATCAGGTAGCCTCTGCAGTCCTCCTCTTGAAGTTGTGCCACTATGAGACACAAAAGTAAGTTTCACGGAGCCAGAGAAAAGGCAAATAATGTTTGTAGGGGGAAGAGAGAAGAAAGCAAGAAAAAGGTGTAGGATTTTGTGAATGATTGAAATGCTGACCAAGGATGAATATTGATCTCTGGTTGGCAGTGCTAACAGAAAGTGCCAGTTTACATTCTGCAGTGGAAAAGAAGAAACTAAACTTGACATAATCCCACTGGCACAGGTCGTAAAAGTTTAAATGTTGAATGCCACTTTGTCTTTTTGGCTATATTACAGAAAAGGACTGATCTGATTTAGGTGCCTGAGTTTAAAAAATGGTCATTGCAGAGAACCCCACTTGAAATAACCTGAAACTATGTGTCTCACAAATTCACCTCCAGGGCCTGATTTAGAATTCTGCCACAGCTTTTGAATTCTTACCTACTGACAATAAATGTAACTGGCCCAAGGATTACATCTGCAACAATGTTTTGAGTATCAAAAATTTGACAGAAGAGGTAACTAGAAGTGGTAAGAAACAATTTCTAGAGTCAGCCCTTGATTGCAACTATGTGACTGCTTGTTTCAGGCTAAAATGACACGTGTTTAGCTCTGTTGAAGGTAATTTAAAAGCAGGGTCCAGATTAGGAAGAGTGGGCCAAGCAATTATTTTCTTTCCACACACTTAGAAGTGCTATCCTGGTAGTAACTCAATGAGCCAAGACATATTGCTTCTTGCCGAGACAGGAAGCTCTGAATTATCAGCAATATATGCACCTTTTTGTGAAGCAGGGTCTTCAACTCAGCTTGGACAACAATCTCAGGCACATGGCGTGATTCTTGGGGTCTCCTGCACAGAGCTAGGAGTTGGAATTGATGATCCTGATGAGTCCCTTCCAACTCAGTATATTCTATACCCAACAGCTGTGCTGGGCAACATACAAAGTCTCTGTGCTACAAATCACTAGTTCCCAGTTTACCCTAACCTGCTCATGCTCACCCCAAAATCTGTAAGTAGCATCCCCAGCCAGACAGCACATTTTAGCGGGGGCAGAAGAGCAGCAGTGCTCCGCACCCACGCCGAGGGTTGGCCCGCGGGACAGGCCCGGGGCCGCCTGTGCCGCACCAGGGGCATTAGCGAGCCTCGGGGCTTTGCCGCATGGACAGCTCCTAAGCCTCCTAAACCAGCTTTGGAGGAGAGTTTAGACAGAGACCGGCCGTATTTATTGTCTCAAAACCGCTACACTGCTGCTATTTCACACCGAAGACTCTTTTGTTTCCCTGCGTTAGAGACTCCCGGGCACCCAGACCTCGGCCCGGGCGAGGACGAACGATCGCGTCCCGACGGAAACCACCAGGCCTCCCCTGACTGAGCGCCGCAGGGAGCGCGGCTGACCGACCAGGGCGCTCCCAGCAGAGGCGGCAGCACCAACCCTCCGCTCAGCCCCAGTGGCACCGCGCGTGCCCCCAGTGGCTCGCGGAGCTCAACCGAACCGAACCGAACCGAACCGAACCGAACCGGCTCGGCCCGGCCCGGCCCGGCCCCACCCCGCTACGCTACGCTACGCGCGGGGCTACGCGCGCCAGCCCCGCCAATAGGCAGCGGAGACGAGCGCCTCGCGGTGTCTCGCGGGAGTGCGGGGAGGTATTTAAAGCCACGTGAGGAAGCCTGTTCCCTTTCTCTCTGGCGGCAGTTGTCCTGGTAAGGTGTCTGTGCTGCTCCCACGGGGAACGGCCTGCGCTCTGCAGCGACGGGCTGGGGTTGAGGGTGGGACCTCCGCCACCTTCCCTTCACATCTTGCCCCCTCGGAGCTTGGTGGTGCTCCGGGGAGTCAACACAGGGGGATAGAGCACCTCTCCCTCACAAAAACCCAGTGCGGAGCCCTCCCCTCCGCCCTGCATCCTGTCGTGAGGCACAAGTGGCATCTCTTCCTCCGTTCCCCCTCCGCAGATCCCTCGCTGCCCCGGACTGACGTCTCTCTTCCTCCGTAGGGTGTCCCGAGGTGTCGGCGAGCCCTCCCAATGTCCCCCGGGCAGGAGCCATGTCGGGGGATCCGCAGTGGCGGCGGCGGGTGAGGGGCACCCCCGGACCGGGGCTGGCCGGCGAGGGGCACCTCCACACCTGGGCGCCCCTCGCCCTGCCCGTGGGTGGTTGGAGAAGGATTCGGGCTTCAGAAACGGAGGGCGTTTTTATGGGGGTGCCACCCTGCGTCTCTGAGACAAAGTGTATACATTTACATCCTTCTGTTCTTTGAATTGCGGGTATTGAGCTGCACAGACCTTAAATCTGGTTCGCTGCAGTGGTTGAGCTCTGTGTAATAACTTGTTACATGGGGTGTGTGTCCAGATATATGTATATGTGAATAGACACAAGGTAGCAATGAATTGGCTGGTAAAGATCAGTCCAACCTGGACGTTTATAGCTTGGGGGTAGTTGGCACTAAAAGCAGTTTAGGTTTAATGAACTTTTCCATTGTTTCTGACTGGTAGTGTATTTTACAAGAGGTTAAAAATATGTTCTATGTGCTTACTAGGCTAAAGAAAACAAAGTTTTTCACTGAACCACTGACTACCTTTTGCTACCATGTTTGTAAACTTGTTAACAACTTCTACAGCTTAGTAGAAAATTACTTTAAAAGTCTAACCCAGTATAGTAGCAACTCTGTATAATATGGGTTTGAGAAGGTCTAATTTAACAATTATATTATCATTTTTTAGATCTTTTTGTTTGTGTTGTTTAGAGGCCCTACTTAGTAACCTCATGCATTCTAGACATGGATAATTACACCTAAACATGAAGTAATGCTCAGGACTTCGTAGGAATAAATAATACCTTCTACTGGAAGGTAAGTGTGCTGTAGTCTAATGACAATTGCAGATCGTTTTAAATCTTGCTCTTCGATAATTCCAACATTTCAAACAAATTGTAATATCTCTTTTGAGTAAATGGTAAGCTCGGATTGTTTTAGTTAATAAGGAAACAATATAATTACTATAATTTACTCCCCTTTTATGCTTTGCCCTCTTAAGTCTGGCAGTGTCTTAAGTGGCCAACACAGAGGGGTATAAAAGTTCTCTTGCAAACCCAGAGGTGAGGTTAAAACCCTTCTTTGGATCATGCTTGGGAGGAACACATAAAACTACTGAACTTGGGATGCTGCTAGATCAACTTTATTACTAGCTTGTAAGAAGGTTTTGAACTGTCATCTGGTTATGTTATCTGAGTCTTAAACCAGTTTCATGTAAATCTTTTTCAGGTTTCTGAAATCTCTTTGTTCTTTGTGAATCTGTGATAAACATGTTGAGTGAAGAGATTCTTGTAATTGTTTGGTCTCCAGGTATGTAATGTGACAAGGATTATCAGACATTAGTGAATGCATTGCCTTCTCTATCTGAAGAAGTTTAATTTATTCCTTACTGGAAAACAAAACAAAATAGTTTGAACTAATGGAAAACCTGGGTGGTAACTGTTAGAACTCTATATAGATTTAGCCAATCTAAATAACAAATCTGAGGAAAACTTGTAATAGTTATTGGATCTGCTTATTCTAATATAGCTGGTCCTCTGGAAGGGGTTCCATAGTAATGGTGTAGGAAAAGAAAATCCCATCCTGTACAAATAAAGTAATTTTTATTGAAAAATGGTTCTTCCTTAAAAGTTTGTGTCACATAAAAGGCTTATATAGCTCAACCTTGGGGCAGTCATCCCTTTGCTGTGTATATGATGCTGACTGAAAATAGAACTTCTTTTACAGGGGGGAAACCAGCATGTGCCATGGAACTGATATTAAACATCAGCTTATGATTGTTGGGTGGCTGCTTTCTGATGTCATATGAGAGGACTCCACTTGTCACCTGTGGAAGTGGAACTGAGACAAGCAATGACTAAAACTACATGTCTTCAATGACTGTGTTTAAATAGAAACCTTGCTATTTTTAAAAACCAGTTTTTTTAAAACAAAAACTGCTGTAATTTGTTACTGTCTTTGTGGATTAATTGAAATAAAACGTGAGTATGTTACCAGAAGTTTTTGTGTTCTGAAGGTTTCTTGTTGAGGTACTTCCTGTATGAAGGTTTTGTTTTATAGATGTAAACACGTCAGTGCTGCCACACAGAAATTCTCTTATTATGTGGAAATTTAGTAAGACTAATAGTATATATTTACAAATCCATTGAAAATCACTCTTAATCTTTTCTTAATGTCTAGGTTGTCTGAATTATTTCCTAAAGCAAGAGCACTGGGATCAACCAGCTGACTCAAGTAATTTCATTAGGCTGGATGTTATTGCAGTTCTCTACAAAAGGATTGTCTCAAGCTGTAAAGAACAAGTTAGTAAGAATACTATTACTTGCCTATGTTAAATGAGCAAAAAGGAAAATGTTACAGTATTTCATGTAAAGCACAATCAGTGGGGAAGTCCTTGAAGAGCAAGATGAATATTGTAGAGCAACTGAAAGACTACATGTACTTTTCAGTTACTTATGTCTAACAAAATATTAAAACCATTTTCCTTAATGGCAGGTCTTTATATAAAGTGATTAAACGCATCTTATTACTAGCCAGTACTTCCTTAGAATTCACAGGCAAGAATGTAAAATATAATTGGAAGTAGCTGTCAGATGTTCCCCACTGCCTACACAGGAGCCTGAGTTAGTATGGATTTAGGACCAAACGTGTGTATATGCACACACATATAAGGTCAGAATTGACCTCCATCAAGCAAGGAAGTGTTTCTGGTTATCTTTGCCTTAATATACGTTAAAGGGTGTGTAATGATCTATTTCTGATCTGCTAAGTTTATCTATTTCTGCTTTTCCTCTGGACTTGAATTTTAATATAAGACAAAACTAGATTTAAAGCATACACAGAAGTACTTTCTCTTCACTATATTAAACCTGTCTGACTGCTATCTTGTTCCTGTTATAAAAAGCAATAATTTTCTTGCGAGTTTTGTGAGTTGTTTTGTAGACCTGTGTCCTCTACAGTCATGCTCTAGGATTAGGATGTAGTCTATTTGGTCTTGCATTATGTGATTGTGGTTCTATATCTGCCCTGTGGAGGATTTCTAAGTATTGCTTTTCTCAGTTTCAATGTTAATTGGTAGTATTCATTGTAGACCAATTTCTAAATGCTTGTTCTTGTTTTCCTTAACCAGTAAGCTTGTTTATATTTGATAGCTTGGCATGATGTTTTCAGTGAGCTGTCCACACTTACAGAACTTTCTGAAGGAATCAGAAACTGTCTGAGGGTTGGGGTTTTCCTTTCCAGATTCATTTATGCATTAAATGACATTAAATATAATCTGCTGCTGTGGCCACAAGGATCTCTTCAGAATCAAGATCTTTTGGTTATTGATGCTGAAAACAGAAAATTATGCCCTTGAAGGACCTATCTGAAGACCAAAAATAGTGCTGTTTTGTGCTTAGGTGCTGACTCAGAGACTTGTCAAGTTTTTCTGAGGCATTATTACTCCTCAAGTTCATGCTGTGCAACTGGTGATAAAAAGTACTGTTAAATCCTAATGACTTGGTCCTCATTCACAATTTTTTCTAAAATGTTTCAAGCAGGTCCTTGTTCATTCATTCCTAGTTACTAAAAGCTTTCGGAAAGTTGTGTATCAGAAACATAATTAGAGTTTTGTGATGCTGTTTTCGAATTCTCAATGGCTCCTTTCATACTTGTTTGTTTTTTGGACTTACAGATTCTTTTGCAGACTGCCTGTTTCTGGTAAATTTGAAGAAATTTAATATTCTTTTATCAATATGCTACTTTAGCTTTTCTGCTGCTTCAGTATCCTACAAATTTAAATTGGGTTATTTTTAGCTTGCTTTGTTTTGGCATGACTTGCAATTTCTGAAAGATCGGCTGCACTGTGGAGCACATTCTCAGTTTGGGAGTGTGAAAAACATGGTTTTATGTGTTTAATTTTTCCCTTGAAATTGTCTTTTAAGCGATATTTTATCTATTTAGCTTTTTAGCTGGTAGTTTTAGGTAGTTTCATTGCTTGTTAATTTCCTCTTTTTTCCTCCCTTTCTTAAATGGAGAAATTTATCTTAAACTCCAAGAAGTTCAATATAAAAACGTTTTAGGATCTACTTCTTTCCATCACTGACAGCCAAAGGTTGGTTCATGTCAGTATGTCTGATGCAGAAAAGATTTTTTCACATCAGTGGCTTACATACTTGCCCAGTGTACTGGCACTATGTTGTACAAATTTCTCAGCAAGAGTTGCTCTGTCAGTGAAGTCCTAATTTGCTGTAGTTTTTAATGAAATATGCACATGCCACTAAGTGACGATGTTGCGTATAAGACCCAATCTTTGCTGTTTTCTCCTTAAGACGTATCTGGTCAGAAAGGCTCATGAGAGAGACAATCCATTCCAGATGTGATCTATTATTCCCATTTCACACAGCATAAATTGATTGAGTTTAGTGGTTTCAGTACATCTGGAGAGAGATCAAGACTGAAATAAAGTATATTGAGAATAATGAACATTTAATGTTTCACCTATCTTGTTCTTCAGGTAACTAGGCAATCTTTAAGCATTATTCTTTAAAAACTGAACTGGCTTAATGTGAAATCAAGGTAGAGATTGTATTTCCAACTAAAGAAGTATCAAATTATTTCATGTATTTATGAGGCTTGTGTCTTTTTACATTTGACTTTGTTATCACTTAGTTGGGGGCCATTACTCTATGCTGAAGGCTCAGTTTTGAGAAACACTGATTGGAATAAGTCCCTTGAGTGTACTTTGTTCTATGACTTCTCAGGAGAAATTATAAGAAATCTCTCATCAATAAGCATTGGCTTGTTCTTATTCCATCTACAGGCTTTTTGAAATATAAATACATCAGTTCAGGCATCATCCACTTAATTAAATTTATGATTTATTGTGTTAAAGCAGTGAAGGAAAACAAAGGGATTCATACTAGTCTAGGTACATGAAGTATGTCTAAAACTGACAACTTCATTGGTGTAAATTAACTCATGCACCCTGCACACTGCCTTGGGGGACTGTATACTTGGGGCTGTCCAGTTCACTAAGAAACTTGGTTTGTATCAGTGCTATCCTCTAAATGGAGTTAAAACATTGCAGTTTTCCCTTTTGTTACTCATTGGAAAAGTGAAGACAAATGGGCAAAAAACATCCAGGTTTGCCTGAGAATAGTCAAGGGCTACACAGTTTGGCTTACAGAATCACAGACTTTTGTCATCTAGCATTGTTACAGGGTAAATGGCATGAAGTTAATTCCTGTCATTTTATAAATTTTTCAATGTATGGTCTGCATAACACAAGTTATATGATAGTTTGGGGGAAAATAAAAATGGGGAAAAGCTATAATAGAGCTTTTAACATGTACATTTCTGTTCATTCAGGCTATGGATAGCAAATTTAGGAATGCTGTTTTGGCTTTTCATTGACTAAATCTGCAATAATGTTAAATCTGTTAATCAAACAAAAAAGACTGTCAGACAGAAGGGGATATATTTACATATTTATGGGTTTATTCCACATTCTAGCAGACAGTTGAAAAGCATGATATCTCCTATTTCACTGCCTTTTAATAAGTAGTTACAACTGATGAGACTCAAAGATCAAAGGAATGAAAATAAAAAAAACCTGAAGAATGGAATGTACTTAGGGAGTGATGTGCTTAGCCCTATACTGTTTTCTGTACTCAGGTCTATATGCAACAATATTGTGTTATGCAACAATACTGTGCAAGGTCTGTCAAGACAAAAATGCTTATTCTTTTTTTTTAATTGGAAACAGTTGTTGGGAGACTGCCTTGAAAGTTAAAATTTGGATGCAGATATTAATTCGTATTAGAGTTAGCTTTATGACTCTTTATGTCCTTACATTGATAAATCATACTTACTGATCTTCAGTGTGAAGCTTGGAGGCAGTAATGATGGTTTCTTGTCATCCTAGCTAATCTTTTGAACTTGTACCTGCATCTTGCTTATTTTTCATTATGCCTTCCCATAATGTTACAGTCATATCCAAGATTCTGGAGTTGATGGAAAAAGCGAAATAGGGTGAGAATTCACTTGTAATAGGCTGAATTCACTTGTACTAAAGAAATAATGTTTGTGCATCCCATGTATTCTGGTTTAGATCAATGCAGGCAGATATTTCTTGCCAAACTAGAGCTTATGAGATGGAAAAATCATCTCAGATCTATATAAACCACATGCTTTTAAACTTTCTACTTTTGATTTCAGATGCAGCTCTCATTGGATTTTTCTACATCAATACTTTTGCTTACCGCAGTAAAGGTGAACTGACATTCATTGCTGCAGAGATGACCTTTTCTGTTCAGTGGACTTTGATGTAAAGCTCAGAGATTTCCTCCTATATTTTGATAATCAGGTTCTGCAGCTTTGACTCAATGCATAAATAATGGATACTATAATACTGAAAATACTTGCATGATTTCAGATTAGAAAAGTAGAGACGCTGTTAACAATGACTTGACATCTTCAGATTATACTGTATATGTTTACTGTAAGACATATTTAATTGACACCACATTCCAGTAAATGTATTTCAACTTAAAAATACTTCATGAAATCAGAAAGGGGCAGAGGTCTAGGAAGAGAAGTCTGCATAAAACCAGGAGATGAAAAAAATGCTGGGACTTCTGCGTTTAGCACTGCCTGGATTTAGATACAATAGGTCATGCAGCTCTCTAGTTTATTTAATGTGGTAGTGAAGTCATTTTATTTCCTTCTCAGTCGTATATTGCACACCAAAGCAGAGGTGATATGTGGCCTATGATTCAAAGTGCTTTTCAGACTGTCTTCTGCTAAGTGAAGATTTGTGCAATTTGGAAACTGAAAGAAAATCAATAGCTGTTCTGCAGAAAGAAAATCTCTGCAAGCTACTCAAAAAGGCTGCTAACTCTAATGTTCTCAGCATTTTATTAATGGATCCTGTTAGGCTTATCACTTCAGGGTTTTTTCTTCTGAAATGTAAACATAAAATACACAGAATGTACTTTACTGGTAAAGTAACCACAAGGAAATAAAACCAAGTACAGCATACGGGAGAATGCAGTGTTTCTAGAGATAATGTGGTCTCTCCCATATACCCAGACACAAAGCTCTGATTTCAGGTCCAGTAGGGCACAAGGTTTTTAGAATTGCTGGTATGCTGTGACATATCACGGTTTGTTTCCACATATCCACGAGTTTCCTCAAAATGTCTGCTTTAGACCTTGCCTTTTCAATTTTCAGATATGAGTAGAAAATAATTTAAAAAAAATCTCTTCTGCTGCTTTACATGAAATCTGGTATTTTCATCTAGTCATACTCCTGCTATCAAGAAAACCTAGAAAAAGCTAAAGAAGGTATAATAATAGATTTCATATGTGTGCAGTAGAAGTATTGTAACTCTGTGATGTGTTTTTATAGTAACAGCAATGTCAAAATTATTAAAGAGTATCCCCAATAACTATAAGATGTTATTAAGTCCCTCACAGATTCAAGCCATTGCTGCTTCTTATACTGCGTAATGAGTAGAGTTATCAGAAGGCGTATTAGTCACAGTTCTTTCAGTTGTTCATTACTTCTTGTTCATGTATCATAGATGGCAGGGCTTAAATAGTTTTTGACCTTATGCAAAAAGTTGCTGCCAGGTCAGTATTTTCATATCATCTTATTGTAGCGAGAGCACCCCAAGTGTAGGGGTCTGTAGGTCATCTTTTCTTCACAGCGTTGCAGATGTGGTCTGATAACAGTGTGGTCTGATTAAAACCGGTCTCATGTTATGGCTGAGAAGTCTCACTGATTTGAGCTAGGTCCCATCTGCCCTCTTGGTCTGAGGTGGGAAATAATGGTTCCAACTTTGCGGCTCCACTCCAGCACTGTTTTACCTTGTGTGTTAGAAATGCTAAGCTAAAAGAAACCCCAAATGGGCAGAATATGGAGAGGCAACTGCTTTTAATAAATGCTATGGGATATGTGTGTGTGATTTGAAAGAATTACAGAATTAGATAAGTTAAACAAAACATACAAGTTTAAGATATGGAAAAATTGTTCTGCCTTGTAGCTATCTCTGTAACTAATTAATACAATTACAGAGAGTTTTAAACTGATATTTAAAAAAATCACAAAAATTTCTGGTTTTCTTTCTTGCATGCCTACAGGCAGCATATTTTAATAGTGAGCAGGTAGACAAAAATTACTGCCATTATCATATCTCTGTAATACTTTGCCATATTTTAGAGGTGAGCAGGAATAAAAAATTGCTGCTTTTGTCATACTTCTTATGTTACTTAGCCTATGCCCTGTATATGGTGCAGTCCACAACTTTCATATACTCTTTTCTTCTTCTTGCTCACTTTCCTTGGAAATTGCTAGGGAAAAGAAAGTGTGCCACGAAATAATCATAAAGCTTTGAGAATCTAAGTATTTGTATTTATGCTGTATTTGTATTTAAACTGAATGCAGCTTCAGTTATCAGATGAGAGGTCTTTCTACATATTTGAATGTAGGATTTAGATATGAATTAAAAAGGTAAAGAAAAATAGTGAACATATTACATACGCTCTTAAATATTCCATGTATGTCAAACTCCTTCACAACACTATGATTTACTGTGCTGCTGTACACTTCAGGAAATGTAAGCAGAACCAGCATTTGTTATGTAGTTGGTAACAGATCCCACGAAACTCTTGAACAGGACATGATTTATGGGGAAGAAAATATAGACAGGGTACTACCATTATTTAATGTTGTGAATTTGTTTAGAAAATAGTTGTATTTTTCTGTTAAGTGAAGATGTCATTCCACGTAAACTGTAGAATGATGGAAGAGCTGCTATCTCAGCTCTCTCTGGCTTAAGACCTATTGATTATAATTTGAAAAGGCTGCTCAAATCTGGCTTTAAAAATTAAAAAAAATACAGTATGCACACTCAGTTGGTGGTCACCAGGACCTATAGGAGTACTAACACAAATGTAGAATAGTTCTTCAGTCAGTTTCACCAAAATTCAATTAAACCATACTTGTTTACTTCAAACAGTGTCTCAGGGCTTCCCCCACCATAAGCATTAGTTATCTTTCTGAAGTTATTCAAAATGTAATATCTAAAATGATTTGGTGTTCTGTCATCACTCTTGCCTTTTTCTTATCTCAGTAAGTCACATCATGCCTGCTCTGTGCTGTGCTACCAGATGCCCAGGTCTGGGGTTATATGAAGTTAAGTTATTTATACCATTTCTCACTAATCTTCAGACTGTTGACTGGAACTCATCTGGGATCTTGTTCATCAGGGTTTCACAAGTTTCTAGCTTGACTCATACAGTTCCTCATGTACTAACCTTTTTTTTGCTTTATGAATTGCAATCTTTATTCTTCTGTGTAAGTGATCCTTTCTTTCATTATTTCTGCACTTTGATTGTGAATTTTTTTTCACTGATTTTTATTTTTTTCAGAGTAACTGTATTTTTACTGCATCTACCTTAAGAAGGTAATTTAATAACTTCTCTGTATTTTGTGTGCATTTGTGTGAGCACAGAGAGAAAAAGTGCCTTCCATTTGGTAATCAGATTCTTTAAAATAATTATAGACTGTGACTTACATGTCTTTGTTCTTATTCAGATGGATTTTTAGATAGTTTATGTATGTTTTTATCGCTTTGATATTTGAATACAAGTTGGACTACTTGAGAGGGTCTCACATAAAACTCAGTAGTGCAAAATGCTGTTGTCATTTTCTTGTGGAAAAATAAATTAGAACTGAATATTTCATGTATTGAAAAGAGGGTGGAGAGAAATTGTTTTTTCCTTTCAAGTAAATTATTTTCTGTTGTCAGATTTCAAAGCTCTAAGTAAGAATATCATATGGATAATCTGTTTGCTTAGACTTCCAACTGCCTTTCAGATCCACTCTGGCAGAATTTCTTATGGTATCTTCTATAAATTGCATGTTTTTAAATAATTTAAAATAAAAATTTTTAAGGTAGAATTTTTCAGAAATATTCAGAACTAGATTCTTTCCAGTCTTTCTGAAGAATTCTACTGTTGATATCAGTAGAGTAGAATTTGGCCGGTGCTGAATAGCTTTAAAATCCCACTGCTGGTTACTAAAATAAGAATCTCTGGTATTCCTTAATCTCATCAGGTGGCAGGTTGTGTTTCTTCAGCCAGGTAATTTGGATTGGCCACACAGAAACTCTTGTAATGTAATTCTGTAGTTATATTATAAAGCCAAGAGGAAAAACCAATATATTACTCTGTAGGGACTGAAGGAAAAATAGAACAGATAGATGTAGTTGTAGACTCCCTTTCCAGAAGTCTTAGTTCATACCCCATGTATCATCAAATACATAAGAAAATATAAGTAGTCTTGCAAATACATACTATTATAAAAGGCAGGAGCTTGATTTGAGGAAATTTTGTTATTTGCAAGGCAGTTCTTTTAAGAACCTGATCTAGTCCTGTGTAATACTTAACTGCAGGATTGAATTTTCTTTCTTAAAATACAGCTCTAGAGGTAGAGTTGTTGTTGACAATTTATACCCGCAGTCTATAGCACATTAAAGGGCCAACCTGTAAATCAAAGCAATCACTAAGATAAAGACTTGTAGGGAAAAAAAATAGTTTCATACAGAGAATGGTATGTAAGACTCAATCTAAAATATAAGGACAGTCTCAGACTGTTTTGTGCATGCTTTAGTGTCATCATGGTAGCATCACTGGGACAAAAGAAAATCCTATTTAAACAACATGTAGTTAACTGTAAGTAAAAAACTAGATAGAACATAGAGTTAAAATTATGAAACTTAAAATTATGAAACAAATCTACTTAGAAAATAATATCTTGAGGAAGCACCATGAGATGAGTGAAAAAGAATTTATGGCCATCACATACAGCAGTGTTGTAGTTCCAATTTTTGGTTTGAAACTGGAAAGCTATTTCAAATTTGACTTAACGTTTTTGGCTTGGACTGAAGAAGAGTATAGAGATATGGTTGTGTGAATGCTCCCAGAGAAATCAGAGCAGAAAGCGAAGATGCAGTGGTTTGTGTTTTGTATGTTGTTCAGGAACCTTGAGAGTTCGGTTTGATTGCTTTGGTTTGGAATAGTTGAATAAACACTATTAATTGAATGTCTCCTAGTGTGGGTGTCGTAGGGTAAAACCGAGAGTAAAACCGGTCTTTGTTCCTGCTGCGCGGGGCTGGCGGCCAGGTGGGGGGAGGGGGATGACCCTTTCCCCCCGCCCGCGTGGACTGGGGGGCTGTGGGCAGTGCTGGTGCCCGCGTGGGTTTTCGGTGGCCCTTTTCTTCCCCCCCCTCCCACCCCGGCGGCACGGCACGGACAGCGGGCACGGCACCGCGCGCAGCCAGGAACCACTGCTGGAGGTGCAGCCCCAGCCCGATACCAAGTCCCAGCACGGCCCCGCGCGGCCCTGGCTTTGCCCCAGAGCAGCACCATGCGGGCTTCCTGGCGCGGGTGGCGCGCGCGCCACCTGGAGCCACCGCAGGAGGCATGGCCCCGGTCCCGGGCTGGGGTTGGCCGTGGCCCCGCTCCGAGCCCCGGNCAGCCGGCCATCTTTCTCTTTTTGGCTTCGGAGGTCAGAAGGAGCAACACCGCTCTTTGCTGCTGCGTCGGCACTGGTGTTCACGTGGAGGATGGGTCAGAGATCCTGCCGCAGCGACCTGGTGTGGTAATTTCTGGGAGGGAGAGCTGTTTTTTCTTTGTTTCTGTTTTTTTTTCTCTTTTTTTCTTGTGATCGCATTTCTTCGTGATTAGTTTTCTTTCTTTCTTTTTTTTCTTTTTGGAGGAGTGGGTTTTCTCTCTCAGAATCACATTCTTTCTCGTGAATTCCTGGAGGGCTGACTTTTTCCTTGGGGGTTGTTTTTTTCTTCCCTTGTGGTTTTTTTTCCCTTCCCCCAGGGGCGGGTGGTCTGGCTATTATCGGCAGCCACTGCCCGGGTTCCAAAGACCACATCTCTTCCATCAGCACTAAATCCCTTCCTGGGGCTGTCGGGCTATCGGGAAGGGGAGGGACGGGGAGCGCTCGTGGTTTCTAACTTTCTTGAGTGTTTTTCTTCAGTAAAGCCGAGCAGAAGCTCACGCTGCTGAGGGGTCCTCAGATATTTGTGATATTTGTGTGTTTTCTTCATTTTGGGGTGTGTTTGTGGCTTCTCTCGCAAATCTCTTGTCCAAAATCGCTAAATTTGTGGTAAACTCATGACAGTGGGAAATGCATTTCATCAGTCTCTTAAAAACATTAACTGAAAAACAAAAAAATCAAAGCCCCTGCTAAAGAGATGTTAAATATTTTTTATGACAATATAAGCTTATTCATCTGTTCCACCAACCAAGTGTTGATGTATAATGACTTACAGAATCTAAGTCAAAATGAGAATCTGTTGGTGTTAAAAACTTACCTAGAGCTGATATAAATTTGGCAAGAACAGGAGAAAGCATAGAACAAAATAGACATTTTGTGAAACTGAGTATGTCTAGTCTGCATTGAAGCTAAATTAGTCTTTCTTGTTTGATAATTTATATAGCAAAACCAGACACATTTCACACACCTCTCACATTTTTGATCTATAATGTAGCAAGAGGTGGGATATTCAGTACAAGTCATTGGTTATCAGTGTCTTTAGATTGATAGTTTACGAGTCTGAAATACACTTAGTTCGCAATCATAATGTCTAAAACACAAGCTATATGATGAAGTGTATTACATAGTAACTCAATAACATTGCTTTAAAAACTCACTTGACCTTTTCAGTCTTGTATAATTTCCTCCCCCCACCCCTCCACCTCAAACTGCAGACAGCTTGTCCATGAAAAGCATTATTCATTTAGTTCTTTTTCTGTAATTGAGCTGAAAAAACCAAAAGTGATATCACCTCTACTTGTTAAGAATGCAACATGCAAATTCAACAAAACCATCTTTGAGTTTTCAAAAACAATTTGTTGTATTTGCTGTGTGGTTTCTGTCCTTATCTAACTAGAAACAGAGCCATTTGAGATCAGAGACTCTTGGCTCCTTCTTCAGCTTTAGCTCTACTGAATCCAGTGCTGGAGGGGAGCACATTTGCCTTCTGTTTTTCATTCCAAGCTGTTGGAGCAGATCTGCTTATGTAAACATGCACGTGGAAAGGATCTGCACTCAGGATGGACGGCTACCCAAGATTAATCTGAACAAAGTTAGAGGACTTGTCAAGAATGTAAGTCTCACCAGGCCCAGCTTCTGCGGGCCATTATGTCTTCAGGAAAGAGTTAGGGAGTGAGGAGAGAAGGTAATGGAAATGGATGGAAATTGCATATCTGTGAAAGTATGCTCTCAGACATTTGTAGAACAAGAGAAGAGTACAGTTCCCTCACTCAGGAGTTCATTTTCTGTTCTTTTTCTGGAGCTGCAAGTACCACAATGAGCCCAAAGGGATGTGATCAGTGCAGTGGGAAAAAAAAAAGGTCCACTGTAATTTATATAGAATCAGTCCTTGTTACGGTAGCAGAGAGGAACATGTAAAATAAACCTATAGAGAACACCATAAAATTGTATTTGGCCTTTTCGCAGTATGCAAATTAATCTGCTTAGACCTAATTTTGTTGGAGAGTTTGTGCAATAGAGTCTGGATAAATCCTAAGGGACTTGGTTCTCTATAGTGTTGGGCACTCAGCAGAAGCGCAAGATACATATATAGTATTAATTATTTTATCACAACGATAATTTTGATCTTCTGCAACCTTTAAATAGCTGGAATTGTGTGTAAAGCAATAGGAGCAAATCTGTCTCCTTATAATTATACTTCTATAAATAACGGATTTTACTGTCTTGAGGAAATTAATTCCTTCTTGTGTTATTCATTATCTCATCGTACCCTCTGTACCACAGCCAGACACCTTGACTGCCCAAGGACAAAAGTGCCACCTTGCTTAAAGGTGTATTTGTGCCACATTTATTCAGGACATCTTAATTGTTAGGTTCTCTTTACGTGGCAACAGAGATGCTTTTTCCTAAGTGATAGCTTATAGCAAGTTTCCCTTATTCAGAGCAATATGAAGGAAGCTTCTTTAAGTCTCAGAAATGATAAAATACTAGTGATGTGTTATATACAGGCTTTCGAAACATAATGCACTATAACAGAAAGGCTTTTTTTCTTATTAAGGAAATGTTAGTGTATCATATCTAGGATCTTTTGTATAATGCAGAGACTTTGCCTTGTTCAGTTTCAGCACTTAAACCACGAGTTGGCCTGAAAGAATAAAACTTAAAACAAGTGACAAAATGTTGGACCCTACTACTAAAAAGCAAACCCACTGCATTGTATTGTCAAAAATGAAAACACCTCCCCTGCCCCCCAATTGCTCTAAATTATTATGAAATTACTTTTTGAAATCTCTGTTTAATTTTTCAGTTTTGAAAATCTCCAACTTACACAAAGCAAGGGAACAAGGGAAGAAAATTATCCAGAGGGTTACATGGTTTCCATGAGGCTGGTATAGGGTCCAAATCCACTGATAAAACAACTGAGGTTAATAATCAGCTCTGAGGTAATGTGGAGTTGGTAAAATGGGAGTGGAGAAAAAAACTATTGACTTTCTCCTCTTTGCCTTTATTTTGTAACTCAAAAAACCTGATAGCTGAGACATTTCCTAAATAGTTGCTGGTATTAATCATATCAAACTCATTTTAGAATTACTGCAGATTTATGCCAGAGCCTGGTGATTTTTTTGTTGAGACAGACAGCCCATGCACTGTTTTTAACTCATCTAATTCTCTCAGCATACTGGGAAAAAGCATATAGGTATATTTTGTTCTCAGAATAATTTTTGAAGAGATATAATTTTTGAATATGGCATAATCATTGGTGTTCAACACTATCCTAACCTACCTCTAACTTATTCTTTTCTACATATACAATATTTAGCAAGTAAATGGAGAGAACACCATTGTCCTTTCCTTCTTGTTCCAACATAAGGGCAGGAAGCTTACCACAACCATACTGTAACACTTAAGAAAATTTTCAGCTGATACACAGAGGTACAAAAATAACTGCATGTGAAGTGTCATAAAATCATACCTTCAAGGCCTTTTTTACAAGAAAATAAGTCAATTTGTGCTATTTTTAAGGATGCTCGTGACTTTTGTGGTAACTATCTTGTTGGCTTGGCGATATTCAAACTATGATTCTATTCTGAAGATAACACCTATGTGCATTTCTTGTTAGAACACTTAGATGGAGGACAAAAGTCTTAATAACTCTTAATTGAGTGAAACATGTCTGGTCCGCATTTGTGTTGCTGGTGATCGTTCTGGTTTAGCAGCTTCTACAGTTATGTAGAAATTCAGGGTACCAGAGGCTCTTTTTAGGAATCCTGCCAATTCAGCTAAGCTGCCTAAACTTCTTGCACCTTTTCCATGTTCCCAATTTAAATTGTCCATGCTTGTGAATGGTATCAGGTTGTCAGCACTAGAAAAAAGAACCATTCCTTTTGTTCCCAGAACTAGTACAGTGTGAGCTTTCTCATCTAAATGGCACAGGAGGAGGGACATACTCCCAACTTTCATCTAAAGCAAGAGGACAACTGATTTTGTAGCTCAATACTAGACTTAACAGAGGAATTGCTGCTGAATCCTATGAATACCAGTTTCTGCTGTTAAACTCTCAATTTTATTTTTTTTTCTGGGAGGACAGTGCAACTAAATTGTATCTACAACAGAGCAAAGGTCAATACAGTGTTCACCTGGTTTGCTTATATATCAATAACTCTTGACCGTGTTCTCCTCAGAGGAGGGAGGAGCAACATTTCTAGGGAAGACCTGCTACCTCTAAGGAGTATCTTTCTGTAATCACATGCCTTTTTATGAATGACATGATCTATTTTATAAATTTATTAAACATGTGTAATATATCCCATAGTACATCTGGACTCTTTTATTCAACTGTTAAGGAGCAATTCATTTATCATAGAATCATCTTCTTATTAATAACGTCATAAAGATCAGAGGGGTCAAACAAGTATGTTCTGAAGTTCTTGCTGTTGTTTGAGCAATAAGATTCTGTAAATCTATTCTGAGGGTTTATTTCTCTTATTGTCATGGCTTAACTCCAGCTGGCAACTAAGTACCACACAGCCCCTCACTCACCTTCCCCAAACCCTTCAGTAAACTTTGTGGGTTAAGACAGTAATATGAAAATGAGAGAGAGAGGGGCAGGGGCAAAAGGAATAAAACAGAAGAAACAAGTGAAGCAGAGTAAAATTGCTCACCACTCGCTGACTGATGCCCATCCTGTCCCTGAGCAGTGATTGGCAGCCTGCAGCCAATCTTCCCCCCTCCAGTTTATATACTGATCACAACATTCTACGGTATGGAATATCCCTTTGGCTACTTCAGATCAACTGTCCTGGCTATACTCCCTCCTGGCTTATTGTGCACCTGCTCACTGGCATAGCATGGGAAAATGAAAAGTCCTCGATTTAGACTAAGCATTTCTCACTATCAACCAAAACATGGGTGTGTTGTCAACATTATTCTCATACTGAATCTGAAACATAGCCCTGTACTAGCTAGTAAGAAGAAAATTAACTCTATCCCAGCCAAAACTAGAAGAGTACCCCCACCTTATTCCATATCCTTTACATCATGCCAGGCCCCATAATTTCAAATGTGCCATTAACTATTCTGTCTTTTGACAGATGGATACCCAAATATCATTCTCTTAGTCAGTGGACCATGTCTATAAAAGTTTGATAAGTTTATTTAGTCTGTGACTTCGAGCTCCTTCTGTCATAACAGTCTATGATATGTGGTGTTGAACTGCTGCATGTTGAAGCCAGTTCTGGTTCCATCTCTGCTGCACTTGTCTGGTTTTATCAAAGTTCATTCTTCATTAACATGATGATCAAAATTGAGTCAGGTTCTGATCCCTAAATCTGGAGTGGCAGATACAGGCATTATTAGGCACCCTGTGTGGTGATGGGCAAAAGTCCACCGTGTAAATTATAATAGGCTACGTTATATAGCAGTTAACATAGTGCATTTTAATTCACTGATTATTCTCATCCAGAATCAAATCCCCTTGAGGCATGTACTGGACTTTTCCATCCGCCTGCATTACCCACTAAGTGCACACAGGTCCTTGAACAAAAACAATTCCACAGATGGGTTTGCCATTGCCTGAGGCAGGAATAACATAAACTGTTTTCCCCAGTTCATATTTTTAATGTGCACTGCAGAAACTCTGTCTCCTTTTACAGTACATAAAACTTTTATTTCAATGGGGTCAGGCTGACTGGCAGATCTCCTAGTGTTGACTAACCAGGTGGTCTTTGTTAAATGTGTATCCCAGTGTTTGAAGGTCCCATCACGCATTGTTTAAGGGTACTTTTTAATAGTCCATTGTATTGCAAAATCACTTCTGTGAAAACTATTTTTACTATTATTTTTGGACTTTGGATCAAAAATCTTCTGTGTTGTATGTGTTCCCCAATGACTACTGTGTGATTAGGCCCTGATGTTTCAGATCAAGAATGCTCTCAAGCCTGCTGCCACACCAGCACGCTCCCTGCTGCACCTGCACAAAGTTTCCTGATAAGGTCACTCCAGTCGGTACCTGAAGGAATGTAGTGTAGATCAGCAGCAAGTTGCCAGTACAGTGGCTCCACTGTATCCACAGTTAAGCTGTAACTGATATATCAACAGGAAAAAAGCTGACTTTTTGTTTGTAACAAGCAGTGCATAGCGTTAGAGTGGATTAGATGAGTATTTTGAAAAGAGCAAATTTCAAACGCTTGGATCTGGTTCAGATTCTGCAACAATGGAAAAAGTTTGCAAATCTAAACCCAAGGAATCTCAACATTATTAGGTTGTTTTTCCTCCATAACCTGCAATTCATCTCATGCATAAGACCAAATTAATAGTTTTTCCCTTTTTTTAATGTAGGAAAAAATTATAACCATTCTTTCAAAAGTCATGTATTTTTTTCTAGTACTTTCTTTTGAATATGGATTGAAATTATTTGTAATATATTAACACTTAAATGACCAGCTGTGATCCAAGCCACATTCTGCTGAGTTCTGCACACACTTGCTATGCCTAGACAGTCTGCATTTTGTTAAGCTGTTCTAAAAAAACATAATTATAGAAGTACATTTCTTACCCAAATACAGGTCACTGCGGAATCACATGGACCAGTGATTGGGCCAATAGGATTCAGAGAATCCTGACTATCTATACTGACTGCTGCTCTTTACACTCCTCTGGTATCATAGACCTTCATCAAATGTTACAAGTGACAGACCAGAACCTAGAAGGGTCATTGGTATCTATGGCTCTCTTCATTTAGATGATTGGCTGATCAAGATAGATATTACTAGGAAGACTGGGTTTTAACTTGAGGTTATTTTTCTCAAATATCCCATACACTTCTAGCTGAATGGTTGTCAAGATCTCAGAACAGAGTTAGGGCTTTAATGGGCCTGGGTGACTGATTTTACAGCTTTCAGACAGTGTGGCTCTGTTAACAGGCTGTGTGCCATGTAATGCTCATTTCTTTTATGCCCTGCAATGCTAGAAAACATGCAGAGCAGACTGAGACATTGTATTGCCATGGCAAAAACCTATGCATAGGAGCCTTTAGAAAATCATAGCCTATAAATTGCTTTTTTCCTGTTCCAATATCTTAGAAACAGGTAAGCTCTTACTGAAAAGCTTTCAAATATATTTCTGCTTCAGCTTTCCAGAGAGACAAACAACAGAGCACTGGGGCAGTATCACTGTGAATAGACCCTATCACTCAGTTACTTGAAGCTTTCCTGACTAAAGATGTTTTTCTGACTCAAGTCCTGCAATAATGCAGCTGCTATTGGAGCCACTTTTACTATTATATTTGAGTAGTTTTGGAGTTGAGTGAATCTCCTCTATGACAGAGTTACCCAGTTACGGCAGCGAGGGAATCAGACTAGAATCTCTGAAGTCACAGATTATCAAAACATTCCTCACCTTGTTAATGTTTACTAATGGTGTGAATGCCTTTTTTTTTTTTTTTTTTTTTGGTGGGGAAGTTGTTTTCCTTACATTCCCAGGTGTCCTGATCTATCACACTTTCTTTTTCTTTGAGAATTAAAATCACAACTTGAGCTAAATCCCAATCCATTTTTATCTTGTTTTTAGCACTGAAGTATCATTTGATGTGTTTTGCAATGATTTAATTATTAGCCTTTCACACAACGTGATGGAAGACAACAGGGCATTCTTTTTCAGAATGTTATTCCCGAGATTTTCCAAGAGCCAACCACTGACCCAGGCTGTGTCTCTACCTTGGTAAGATGCACTCTTCTGTGGGGGAACTTACAAAGGAGTCCCCCTGTGACATGATCTCAAGGTCACCACTGCTGCAGTCTCAGAACATCCAGCTCTGGATAAATTATAGCCTTACAAACTTTTCATCTGGCATATACATCACTGTTGCAACAATGGGCTTATAGTGATACTAGCAGTGCAGGAGAAGGCCATAAATGCGACATGGCATGTATGCTACATGCCCTTATGGTGGCACCAGTTCCCACCAGGGAGGCTGGTGAGAGTCTTAGAGTTCTTTAAAAAGGTTAGTGAGGGAAGGGAGACACCAGCATTGCAATTGAATTTCAGGATAACCCCTATCAAATTACTCATACTTCTCTTACTGAAGTATTTCTCCAAAACCAGGTATCTTCTACTGCATTATTCATAGAAACAAACTGGCTTACTCTAGACTGAAAGACATGTAGAAGGAAAACTTTGTTCAGTTGTTTGCAGCATGAGACTACCCTAATTTCTAACACAGCCAGTGTGGCTGTTGAGTTAGTGGTCAAAATCTATGCTGTTCAAAGGACATACACTCCTGCCAAGTTACTCACATGGGTGTCAGCAGAGCGATGCTCAGGTGTTCTTCATTTGTGGAAAAGGTGAACTTAAAAAAACCCCAAGCCTCTTGGCCTTACTTCAGGACACAGTAAGACATGGTGAGCTATGTACATATTATTTTAATTTCTAATAGTTGCCATAGGTACATCCTAATAAAATCTACCTTCCCTCAGTTTTAAAGATTTGCTGTGTTTTTGAGTAGCTCAGAGATGGGAAATGCAAGGGCAGATCTAGCTCAGAGCTTTGGCTGATTTATGTCCACCTCTGAGATGCTGTCAGTTTACAGACCACTGTTGCATCTTCCTCTACTTGAGTCTTTTCTGGAAGACGGTCTTGAACAAATTTGAGACAAGGCCAATTTGAAAGTGCAAAAGCTCTGGAAAGGTGTTTTCATATATTTTGCTACCTAAGCCAACAGGAGCTTGGCTAGAGGAGCTCCAAGAAGAAGGGGGGGTGGATACATTCAGCAAGTATGGTCTCTGAGTTACTAGTTATATTTTTGCATTCCTAGGCAGAAAAAAATCAAAACATCTTTCAATTTATTCATTATGCTTCATTTGCCCTGTTTATTTATTTGCACTTCATTTTCTCAGTCTGGATAAAGGCAGTAATTTCTCCTTTTTCATTCATGATATTAGTGACAGCATCCTCAGACGTTCATTTTTAAAATGCAATACTTATTTGTTTTAAAAGAGGTGCTTTTAAAATGAAATAGAAATTACTAATACCTGATTTTGTTTTGCTTGGGGGCTTAAATATTAGACAAACTTAGTCTAAATAATACCTTTTAGACAATTAAGCCCCTTTATATTATGCACTATTACCCAAAGGCTCAGTGATGTGGCAGTCAATAGATACACATATCTATATTCNGGTGAAACTGAGAGCTTACTATAAATGAACATGGGTCATTCCCACTTGAAATCATTTATATAAGCTGAGAATCTGTCCCAGGAATTCAAGGAAATTATCAGATAGGAAACAGAAAACATACCATCTCCATAATGCTTAACTCAATGGTCACAATAATATATATTCCCACTCTTTTCCTGCAAACTTTTGCTTTTCTTACAAAAATGACATCAATCCTGGTCTGTGCACATTAGTCAAAAGCAAACACTGACAGCAGTTTAAGCTGCAAAAACAAGGTGCCAGGATTTCTAGGAAGGGCATCTGACTTTGAAAAATATCCAGCAAAAACAATGCATAGAAAGGGAAAAACAGCAGGAAATTTATTGAGCAAAAGCAATATCATCCATCCTCTTTTAACTGAAAGAGAAAGGTTAATGTTGGTTTAAAAAGAACATGTGAGCAGACAAGAAAGGTATAGTAAGCAGTTCCTGTGATAGATGGTTTAAATGTAGTTGTTCCTGCCTGGTGTGGGGGTTGTGGGGTTGGACTACATGACCTTGTTGGGTTCCTTTTTATTGCTATTTTAACAGGAAAGGATGAGGTTATTTTTCAGTTGAAAGTTGAAAAGACTGTGTGATTTTTCATTATCTCCTTTAAAAAAACCTATACCAGTGAGGTTATAAACAGAAAGACACTAATATAGACATGTTGCATCCCTGTGAAGTGATTGACTTAAAGATAATAGTACTTAAAGGTGTGTTTGTCACAGTCACAGACATGCATCTTATCTTATGGATAAACTAACCTACCCCAGGTTCTGAGTTGACAGCTTTCAAATATCCAGGCTTGCTTGGTATATTTGTTTCTACATTAAGATGACTACATGCCATTGCAATAGGAAACAGCTGGAATAAGTGGGATACAAGTGGGTTACTTGTGCTCCTCATCTTGATGAGACATTTTATTTACATCAGTAAATGCTTACTATACCTTTCTTGTCTG
>VYZS01104949.1:9781-25245 GCA_013400695.1 Neodrepanis coruscans
AAAATATTGACCTGAACAGAATGTCTTTGAGGCAATAGTCGAGCAGAGATGATGTCCGACAAGACACCTCCACTTGATGATCCCTCTATACAGACACCAGAATTGCAAAAACCTTTCTGTACAGTACAGTACAGGGAATGGGCTAGGTGTTGGGTCAATAGAACTCCTTCTAGACCAAATCAAAAAGTGGGAAACCCTTGAGTCCCCTCCGCAGCAGAATATTACACCTCATTACAAGAATCTATTGAAGCTAATTTTTGAAACAAATCCAGCTAGTTACCAGGCTTGTTAACAACACCTCGATGTTTCATTACAATTTAAAGGTAAAGCATTGCATTTNTTGGACCATCATAACATAGATCTTTAAGAAACTCCTCCAGTTTAATAAGCACCTCTCCATATCCCTCATCATCCACTCTCCAAGCAGCTCTTCAGTCACATAAGATTTTTCCTCCTGGTCTTCATTTTATTCCATACTCATTATTTCCCAGGTGATAGCATATCAAAAGCTTTACTGAAGTCCAGAAGTATTTCTTTCATGCTTTTGTTGCCAGAACACATTCCAAGCTGGTAGAAAACTTTGCTGCAAAGAGACAGTTTCTCAGATAGAGAAGACATTGAAGATATGCTGTAAAGCACATACATACAACTTTGATTTTGCTTTCCATTGGAATTAAAACATATAAAGATGTTTCCTACTTCTACAGGCACATTATTTTATATTCTTCATTAATCACAATCAAAGATTAGACAGGGAAGAAATGAGCTCTGTACTATTTTTGCACTAATTAACTGTTGCACATGTATGTGTGCATGCAATAACAATGAAGGATCAAGGGAAAAAAGTGTTTTGATTAGGGATCCTGGTGGAACAAAGCAAATAGTGCTATAATTAAAGCTGCTTAATCCTAATGCTTCTTTCTAGAACTTTTTGCAGCTTCATTCCTGTCTGGCTTCCTGCCACATCTTATTTTTCTGCTGGCATATTTGTAACTATAGAAAATACACATGTGGAAACATAAGTTCAATTTAGTGAAATCTCAATTAATATTTTGTCTCCTACTTACAACTGAAGAAATAAACAAAAGAAGTTCTTTAAAACAATTCTGTCTTCCTCCTGCTCTTGCATTTGCACAGTGACTAACCATTTTTCTCTCTGTGTTTTAATTTCCCCAAGCAAGAGTGACAACTTTCTACAATATATATATGTGAGACCACTTTCTTTTACTATTCTGAAAGCAATATTAGTTATCCTTATACTGATTATTCCTAGCTCTTCTAATTTAATAATGATGGATGTTAGGGCTACTGAGTATCTCAAAAAAAAATCTACCTTATATTTACAGATACTGTAAAATGAGGTCTGATTATGATGCCTTTCAAAAGAAAGGATAAAACATTTGAAATTACAAGGCCTTTTAAAGTTAACTAAGAAATCTTTGTGTTCCTCTTCCAAACCATCAACTTCCACTTGAGTGGTTAAATTGCATTTCAAACTTTGATTTCCTTTCTAACATACAGATCTATTTGTTTAACAAAATCATAGAATCGTTAAAGTTGGAAAAGACCTCCAAGATCATTGAGTCCAACCTTTGACCAAACACCACCTTGTCAACTAAACCATGGCACTATTTCCTGAACACCTGCAGGGATGGTAACTCCACCACCTCCCTGGGCAATGATTAATCAACCCTTCAGTAAAGAAATTTTCCTGATGACAAACCTGAACCTCCTCTGGCACAACTTGAGGCCATTTCCTCGTCCTCTCCTAATTTCCTAGGAGAAGAGGCTAACCCCCACCTTGCCAACACCTCCTTGCAAGCAGTAGAAGGAAGCAATAAGGTCTCTCCTGACTGCAGTGCTGTATCAACTTAGACAAATAAGCTCTCTACTGCTTTTGAAATAAGACAAGTGAATTCAGCATTGACTTTTATGTTGAGATGTAAAAAACTGGGTACCTTGGTTTGAAATTCTGGCAGAACTCTTTGTTTAGTCTTGTGGATTCTAATTCTCTGAGAAATCAGTTCTTGCTCTTCTTTCTGCACTCTCCAGTTCACAGACTCATTTATCTTTGCTTATGGTCACTTTTTTTCTTCCCTTTAGGTCTTTTCTAATTCTTATTTATTATTCAATTGCTTGTTCTCTTTTTTCTTCTTTTCTCTTTAGTTCCTTAGACACTTATTATTCAGATGCTTATTTCAAAGCATTTTACAATGCATGCTAGTCTGCTCACATTTTCTTAGTTTGAGTAGACACATTAGGAAACCTTTATCAAAATATCTGTTTAGTTTTGAAGCACTAGGCCTAGCAGCTCTTATGGCACTGTTTATATACTGAAAGAGCTGACATGTTGAAGCCAAAATTTCTAGCCTCTTTACAAGGACATCGCTTCTTGTCCGAAGCACTTGTATAACCAAACTTGTATTGGTTACATAGTCGTAAATTGTAATTGAATGTTCTCTCATCCCCCTCTTGTTTTCTGCAGACAGCAGTGGGATGGGACCCTGCTTAGGGTCTGGCAAGAGCAGCTCATTTCTGACTCATCACCTGACATGATTAATTCCAAATCGAGGCATCCTCTTTAGAGGACAGCCCAAAATACACACTAGGGGTGATGTACCTAGTCCAACAGAATACCTGCATACCACTGACTGGCTGGTCTACGTGGAAAAATGCATCCTGAGCTCTCCAGGTTAGCCTTCCACTCCCTCTGTTACCTGACAAACACAATCCTTAATAGAGTGACAAGGCCAGGCATTCACATGTAGCACAGAATGGGAGATGTCAGTGCAACCAGAGAAATTAAGTGATACTGTATATTATAAAGATGCTAAGTAAAGCCAACTCCATTTGTATAAATTGCTCTAGGTTTTCTGTGTATTGGGTCACCCTTGGGGCAAAGTAACAAGAATGGATATTCAGAGGAATATTGGGCTAGGTGATATCTCTGAGCACTGTGCAAAAAGCTTTTTTTAATAGTAAATAGGACTAATTGAAAAAGGAAGCAGTTCAACCCTTCTGGAATATTTATCAATATTCTGTATCAAATAAGTAAGACCTAATAATGTCTGCACCATACAGGTTTCATACCTGATTCGGGACAGATCTCTCTGCCTCCATGGCATTCATGTTACATAGTGCACATGTAACCTCAAGGCTCTCTGAGGCTGGAAGAGCCAGTCTGTGGAATAACATGGAGCAGTAACATATTTCACATGGATAATGGATCAAAAATTTAATTATTCAGCATTGGTGGCCTTTTATATGTCTTCCTGCCTGTGTGTGTCCTGTCTGAGCGAAAGTACTGCCCAAGCAGACCTTCAAAATAAAGCATATAATTTTTCTAAGCATACTCAGTCAAAATATCATTTTATAAGGTATATAGCTTTCCATCTTTTTTCTAAAAGAGAGAAGTAACTTTCTGTATATATACAGAGTGCTCTTTTTAAACAAAATAATATAGTCATATATTGCATGTCAAAAGACATTCAACTGAAAATATAGTAGCTAGGATTATTTAGTGTGAAGAACGTGTTACACAGTTTCCCTCTATACCTCACATTCTTGATGATTTACACAGGTGGTCTCTGAGTTGAAATACTTGGGTATCAGATGAAGGGGATATACACAGCCGCATATTCTGAAAGCACAAGCTAGCTAGCCATTATTTCAAGGTTATTATTAGCTTTGCAGCACTTTCATGTAGGAGCAGCCTGCTGCTTCACAACCAGCTGGTTATCATTTTCAAAGCTCTTCTAAATTCTTTCTGGAGTTTCTTTGGACCTCCCTCCGGAAAGATTTCATTTTCTTTGGAGTTAAGGGACATCAAAAGATTAGATTGTGTCATACTTTTTTTAAGAGCTAGCTTTATTCATCTCAGAGAAAAAAGCAGAATTATCAAACTACATCTGACCATTTCAGCCTTCTGAAAAATCTTTTTGAAAATGTTAAAAAGCCTAACCAAGTCTGCTTGTGACCCTGTTCTATCTTTATTTCTAAATCTATTCTGAAAGCATACAGAAATTTGGAATTTGGATAAGAAGTACCCAAAAGAAAGGGATCAAGCTGAGAGGAATTGTAGGGCAACTAGCAGTACTTTTAATTAAACCAGGAAAAAAAATCATTTAAGCTGAATAATAATTTACCCAACATCCAACAGATTAGCTGTCCTAGCATCTAACAGATTAACTATTTTAATACCATCTCAGAGAAAAAAGCAGAATTATCAAACTACATCTGACCATTTCAGCCTTCTGAAAAATCTTTTTGAAAATGTTAAAAAGCCTAACCAAGTCTGCTTGTGACCCTGTTCTATCTTTATTTCTAAATCTATTCTGAAAGCATACAGAAATTTGGAATTTGGATAAGAAGTACCCAAAAGAAAGGGATCAAGCTGAGAGGAATTGTAGGGCAACTAGCAGTACTTTTAATTAAACCAGGAAAAAAAATCATTTAAGCTGAATAATAATTTACCCAACATCCAACAGATTAGCTGTCCTAGCATCTAACAGATTAACTATTTTAATACTTATAAGGTAACATCATAACTTCTTTGTGTGCAGGTTTCTATGCAACAGGACGAAAAGGCTCTGAAACTCAAAACCCTGAGCAAGTCTGTAGTAAAAATCCTTCTCAGATATCTCTGCCTGGTACCGCACGGCACCATGTACACACATACACATTATGTGCCCAGACCTGCCCAAGACAGCAGGACCTTGAACATTGTCTGAGCCTCCAGATTTATTGTGGCGTAAATAATAGTTGCGTGTTTCTTAAAAGTCTCCATGTACAACTTTGTTACTTTGCGGAAAGTAACAATGCACAAAAAATGCTAAAAGAGGTGCACGCTGGGTCTAGATTTCATGGCACATACTCAAAGTTCAAGTTGTACCTGGTGAGAAAGAGAGAGGGATGGGGGATGGATCAAAAAAAAACAAAAAAAGGGAAGAGGGAAAACTGCCCAGTAGTGAGCAGGGAAGAGTGATAATGAACTCCCTGGACAATATCTTCCTCAGGCTATTCTCTCCAGAGCAGAGAGTGGTGATGATCATCACAGCCATGATATCTCCAGCACTGCACAATTTTCATTGCCATCCTCTAAAACTCCTTGTTGGTAGTTGCCATTTATGATATTTTTAGTGGCTGAAGTTCCCCAATGTTCATGTTGACATATCCTGAGCTGGTTGCTCAGCTTTTGTATACAGATAATAGTGAACAGATATTCAAACACCTATTATTCTGTGTTCTGTATCAAGCTTTGGTTTGCCTCTGCTCTAAAAAAAACCCTCACAAAATAATGAGTAAGAAAAGGCACAGGAGCACCACAGGAGTTGCAATTGCTTCCCATGAGAATCTGCCATAAAAGCAGCTTTAGGGTTTGCAGGTACAAGGCCACAAGAATAGCAGCAAATGAGCAGCAACATGAAACAAGGGAAAGGATCCTGTCACACACACATAATACTGCTGCAACAGTGTCTTGGTCTGAAACGGTGAAAGGGTTAATTAACCACAATTTGGACGAGAGCTCATTAGAGGGAACGCAAAGCATTTATTAGGTTTTGAAAGCAGAAATATGGCATATATGTATGAATAGTACCAGCCATGCGCCCCCCTGACCTGAGACCACGCCCCCAACACGTGTCTCAAGAAACCCAAAAATACCCTGGACCCCGCCACCAAAAGGGACCCCCTCCCCCAAACACAAAATAATTATGGAAAACTGTGACACCGTGAAAAGGATTTCTGCTGCAGAGCAAGGTGCAGGGGTCCTGCAGCAGCTGTGGGCTTGTCTGAGAAACGCTGGTGAGAACAGCTGAGCTGCAAAGGAATTCAGGAATGCCGGGACGAGGAGATGCAGCAGGAGGCGATCTTCGGTCGGGGGGAGAAAGCGAAGGGTTCTGCACAGAGGACTTTGGACCACCTCCATCAAAATGAACTACTTTTCTCAGGACCCCGCAGGAGCAGAAGGAGTCATGTAACTGTGGGAACCTTTAAAGGCTCCCGAGTCCCACCCTGCGCCATCCTGACTCTCCAGTTGGAAGCGGCTCCAAGATGCCAATCCTATCAATCTTCCCCTGGTTTACGTCATCAACATGGCAGCCTCTATGCCCGCACACGTGGCTGGGGACCTCCCTGCAGATGGCATGACCCCCCTCACCGGGCCCTGTAGTCCGGGCAACTGGGAAATGGACATGCCGTTTGGGCCTGCCTCCTCCCCACCACAGTGGGTGCAAAACTGCTTGTGGCGGCCCTGCTGCCTGACCCTCGCACGCACTGGGTGGGGACCACTGCTCAGCACCACTGTCAGCTTGGCCGCCTCTCCTAAACTCACTCCAGGAAAAGAGGGGAGAAGAAAAAAAAACCCAACAAAAAGGGTTCAATACGTTTTTCATATTACAGGTACTTCCTGGGCACTTAAACCATTACAAACAGTTTCAAAGTTATGGCACTAGGAGTGGGAGGCATGCTACAACCTGGGAGGTGGGGAAGGTCCTCAGCATGGCAAAGATATGACAGCCAAGGCGTTGTACACCAAGTGGTTGGCAGGGAAGCAGTAAAAATTTTGGATTAGAAATGGGCCCTTGACAAATTATTGAGTCCCTTTTTTGCACAAGTGTTCAGAGTAATATTAGAAACTCCTGTTTCTTTAAAAATTTAAAGACCCAAGTTGTATTTTTGGCACTAGCACTTTCTTTAATAAGGTTATTTTTCTCCCTTAGACTTAGCTGTTCTTAGACATCTTTATGTTCATCATCCTATCAAACGCTGCACTGTGTTACTCATACATATTTAGGAGATGATATTTCATACTTTTATTTGCACAAAGCATGACCAAAGACAAGACTTCTCGGTTTCCAGTGGCTTGTATCAGCCTTAAGGAGACAATAAAATTACTTTGTTTCATTTACCCAGAGAATTTATGTACTTGTCCTTAAAATTTACTAAATACCTAACGAACGAATTTGCAACTAGATAGTTTCATAAATGACTAGTGTTTGTTTCTTGAATATTTAATATTTTATTTATTTACACTTGGAATAACCACAACAACAACAAAAAAATTATATATCAGCTTTTTGGATCATGAAAAAACTATACCTTAAACTACATTATTGGCTTTGCACCATAAATGCCGGGTACAGCATTCTTGCTTTAAATGCTCGGATCTGTAAAGAGATTTTTTTTCATTTCCACTTGTATAAAAAAGTCATTGGTGCTTTATACTCCATGAGATCTCTTCAGTGTAATAGGAGAATCATTTGGGTGTCCCTGATTAAGGCTAACTGGCAGAATACACATAAATTCTCTGTGGATTAATGAGAAAATAAAACTTCACAAACCCTTCCTATTTGAAAATCTTAAGCATGCACAGGTTTCAAAGCATGATTATATGATCATTTTTCAATAAGCAGTATTCTACTTCCTCCAGCCTTCTTTGTTCTAAATTAAAAAATATACTTTCCTTTTTAAAACTACAGGTACATCCACTCTTGTTTCAAATGTTCTGTTCCTATTCTTAGTCATCTCTTATAAGAGTCCTGATCATAAATAATTTTAACTTGAATTAAAAAAACAAAACAACCCCCCCAAAAAAGAACCCAACCCCCAAAACGTTTAGTAAAAAGCAGTTTCTATTTTAGAGAAGTCTTGTTTTGTTACAGCAAGCAGGCTAACTTATAACTAGCTTGTGCTATAAATTCAAATCTGGAAACAAAGCAATAAAAATACATCCCAATTCTTTTGAGTGTCATTAATTTAACAGGAGAATAAGGTCACAATCTGGCCTCCACACTTGTATTTCACTAGTAACTCTTTTAGTAAGTGTTACACGTTTGAAACAGAACTAATAGAAAATACTAGTGAAGAGTGACATTACTCAAATCTCTCTTCAGCACTGTGATTCTGCCCAATATTGTCAATTAAAAACTCCAACTCCGCAGTTCCTGATGGTTGAACAGAAAAATACATTGTAATTTCTGAAGAGTTTAAAGTTTTATAATCCATATGATATGATACCAAATCAAAGAAGACAAATATTCTGTCAATTATTTTCCCTAGCACTAAAGACTGAACAAGAAAAAGCTGTGCTTCAATTGAATGTAAAAGTATTAACATTACACTTTGTTTCTGACACTAGCTCCTTTTTGTACCAGATGTAAGTCAATCTGATGCCACTACTCATCTCTTGGAGAAAAAAAAAAAGGATTTAATGCCAGTCTTGGGTTGATGTCTTCGCAGAACCACCACAAATACTTGCAACTTCTCTTAGTATTGAAATATATATTGCTTAAAGTTATTAAACATACTAAGAAAAATTCTCAAAATTGTGTCAAAGTCATTTCTTCTACTGTCAAGATTATACACTGAATAAATCAAAATTATGACTCAAGAACTCTGCAAAACACCAAACATCTTGGAGGTACTTTAAGCAGACAGGAGACTGAGTAGCAGAAAACTAGGAAAGCACAAATATTGCTTGCTGCTGTGAAGTGAATGGCAAAAGTTAACCTGCTCTCACATTTGTCTAGATATGACAACCAAACTAAAGAGCTACATCTCCTCCTGACTCCCTGGGATCGTACAGCTGAATATCTGATACTGAAATGCAGAACTGCCATGTGTGGGCAGACTGGCTGCTCTGTTTCCAACAGCGGGCAGTAGTAGATTCCTACACAGGAATCAAACAAGAAATGGAGTCAGAATGTACTTAAAGTACAGGCAGATGGTCATCCTATTTTGTGTTACCATTTTAATGTAAATTAGAGAGAGTTATGCCACCTTCTACCATAACAACACAGAATGTCACACAGAACACCTTCTTAACCTACATAGACACATGACAATTAAAAACTATATGCGGCGTGCAAGCAGAGAGTTTTCTCTGGAAAAGCAACAGCAAGCATAAACAGGCATTTTAGACCCCATATCTGACCCAGCAGAATATATTAATCTAATCTAGCCATGCTCAAAAGAATCTGATGCTTATTCTAAAAATACATTTTACATTTTTCATAGACAAATTCAAAACTTAAAAATCTTAAATCCTTTAACCATTAAGTGCTGATCAAAAACATTTTCTTAACATAAAGTAGCTTTAGGTGCATTCAAAGGAAACAGTGACAAAGGAAAGTGAAACTTTAGGATTCCTTAAACTTCAGGATTTGAAAAGCTGGTGACAGAGCAGTGAGACACAAGCAGGAATGTTCAAGAAAGAGCTCACACCATCTGATTTAATTGGGTTATAGAATTAAGTTGTGCCAAGAAAGGATTTCAGACTTTACAGTCATTTTAACAGCTATGGATAGATAGTTTAAAGGCCGTCAAAGTGGAAGCTCACGATAAAATGAGTCATAGAACTGAAGCTGCCAGAAAATGTGAAGGGCATACATAATAAGTACTTACTAGGGATTCTTGACTATTTGGTATGTACTATACAATCGATTGTTGAATGCACCACTCTAAAAAGACATAACAGAAAGAATAAATAAAGAAGTAGAATCCTTCAAAAGGTTTTGTCCAACTGAAGATAATTGTTACAAAACTGTCTCAATGTTCAGCTTTGTTCTCTCCATTGCAGGGGTGGGATTATCTGAGAGTTCACCCTATTTAATTGATTTTTTTCTTGTGTATCTTAGGACATTTTAATTTGGTAAGCAGGAAAGGGGAAGTGGGGCTAATGGCCTACCAAAATGTAATTTAGATACTAATAAATATTTCAGATGGGATTGGTTAAAAATATAGTAATGTAAAATATACAGCCTATATTTGGCTCTGTTTGATGAAAAAAACAAATAAGTGCAAAGCTTTCCTCTCTGAGGAGAAATGGTATAAACTCGCTTCCCTACAAAGAGATAACACAATTTGGGATTCATTATCTACTGCCTGAAGATACCTCCTAGGTGCTAGGAGTTTGCTTGAGCAAAGCATCAAGGTTCGTTTCCTTGCTTCAAATTTAGTTCATGCTCATCCTTTTTTTTTAAAGACAACCTGTGAGTGAAGCACATTTAGTAGTGATCAAATGAAGGCTGCTGAACACTGTGACATTCCTTCAGTCAGCCTCTTTTCTGACTGCTCTGGGCAGCAGGGAGGCCAGGACTGGCCACCTTCAGTAACTGGTTTGCTTTGCAATGCTTGCTCACTGCTCAGCAATAGTAAGTGCACACAAACAAGCAATATATGAATAAGAAATAAGTGAAGCAATACATTTATGTTTCATGAGGATTTTTAACATGCTGAAGTTAATATTTCTTTTTAAAGAAAAAAACATTCCTGTGCGAGTACACTACAAGAGAACTAGCTTAGAAGCAAAGCTGTACAAAGTGACAGAATCTTTAACCACAAGGGCAGAGGGCAGAAAGTGCAAACATGTAGTTCTACTATCTTCTGGAGACAATTCAGTTGAAAAAGAAACTTTCTTTCACTTAGTCATTTTTCTTAAATATACCAGAACTACATCTCACTCTCCCCAAAATTAGAAATGCCAAATTGTGTGTTTAAACAACATGACTTTTTGTGGTTTTCTAAGGACATTTGGCTATTTCCAGGCTAAATCTATGCTGTTAAGCAGTTAACTTCAGCACAATATCTATTCTGGGGATGTATTTAAGTCTTGAGGATGAGCTAACTTCACTACCAAAAAAGATGAGAAAGAAAAGCCACGTGCCATAAAATTGCCTGAAGCAAGGCTGAGCAAACCCCAGCATGTGGCTGTGCTCATGTGGAACAGCTCATGAGGAAACAGCTGCCTGCCAGATGGTGCAGCACAGGTGGAATGAAGGCTGAGGCAAGCTGTGCTACCCAGCACAACCAGTACCAGGCACATTCAACCAGGTAGCCCTGATTTGCAAAGCAGGTTAAGATCACCTTTGACCTACAAGAGGCTTTGGGGAAGCTGCATGTGCAGGTTCTTGAGCTGAGAGTCTGTGCAGACAATGGTGCTCTCGACCACAATCACTGCCCTGGTCATAACCAGGAAAGAGGTGTCACACCGATTCCAGTAGTGCCTAAAACTGGGGTCAGCCTCAAGCCAAATCATGCTCCCTTATGAGGCACTTCTACAGATGGGTACAGACAGAGCTACACCAGTCCCCTGCACACCCAAACCAGGCTTTCTCTTCCCCCGTCAAAGACACTCACTTTATCACCCACAGCACCTTAGTACTCAGGATTTATGGATGGTTTGTACAACAGAGAAATCACCCCCTTAACCAGCATTTCTTGCTTGCACAGAGCCAAGGTAAGTCAAGATGTTTTTTGGCCCTCTTTTCTCAAACTGCCCATGCATGCCTTGAACTTGAGAAGTACCAACCCCAGCAAAGCCAAGCAGCACTTGCTCCAGCTGTGTGCTTGCCATGCTGCTCCCAGCCTTTTGTGCAGGTGCCTCCAAAGCCTAACATGTTCAGAGGGTCTAGAACAGTGCACACAGAGCACTGCATGGCTCAAGTCCCAGTACTCTATGATTTGGAGGTATCATGTTTGAATCATTGAGGAAATTCTGTCTATTATTCACAGGCATCAAGGAACATCATCCTGGTATGAACAATGACTTTCCAAACCACTTATTGTGGCTTATTGTAATTAAATTTGAACTGTTCATGTAAATAAAGATGGGAGGAAGAAAGATATTTGAAGAACTCAAAGGAATGAATCAACCACAAGTCCACAGCAACTGAATATTTCCCTTGATGGTTGGCCAGTTCAATAAAATTTAGATTATATTCAGTAAGTAAAACTTTGGCTTGTGATATTAATGGGCTCATAATAGCTTCCTCTGGGATATATATTACTTCCACTCTTGTTAAAACTTCTTTTGATAACTTATTCATCACTTTGCCTTTTAAGAGTTACAACATGTTTCTTAATACATTTAGTATGCAAGACCTCCTGGAAAAAGGTTTTTGACCTTAGGTAATTTAAACTCTCATGATTTATTGTGCCAAAATTAGAGAGGGTAATTTCAATTGCACTGTTCAAAAAGATCTAGGAAAAGACAAAAGAAGAAGTAAAAAGTCACCATTGACAGAGACTATAATCTCAGAATAATTTTTTCTTCACTGAGAATATTCGATTTAACTATAAACAGCAAGTATAAAAATAGGCATTGTGTAAAAAGAATACCAATAATAGAAAAATATTGATGTAATAAAAATGTATGAAAACAAGACAACATTGCAATATTCAGCATCACTGAGCATTTTACAATCAATTGTATAAATATTTCCATCATAGTTAGCCATCCTGACATATAATTCTTGTCAGTAAATGTAAGGTTTGAAAAAACTGCTGTCCCTTCCTGCAACATTACTGAGAGAAAATGAGGGCCAGTGGAGAAATCAAGATTGATTATGAAAATAAGCAGTGAGCTTAGAATTGCACACACTTATTGTGCTTTAATATATCACTCTATAAAACGTTTATAGTTTTATCTATGATATGCTACTTCAAAAATGCCTCCAAATGCATAAACATAAATAAAACAAAAGGTCTTTAAAAAACAGGGAAACAGAGAGTGAGAGACATCAAAACAACCAGAATCCCTAAAGCACAGGGGTTTATAGATAAGAGTCACTGTTTTGCACCACAGAAAACAAAGAAGTGAAAAAAAATCAGATACTTGATGGACAGGTAGGTAAAATTTATTTTAAAGAAAAACAACATCAATTTTTGGGCTTCCCCTTTGAAGGATACTTTTACAGAGTGACTTGAAGGGAGACTTTTGCTTCACAGCAACTACCCAGGCACAGCACCTTCCTTATATAGAATGTGAGATAACCTGTACAGCAGGAAGAAGGAACACTCTTGTCATACAGAAGAAAATGTACTTAGAAAACAAAAGCCACCTACTGTCTCTGGTGTGGGGTGCCTCCACAATGGCATTAAAATAAGACTTCCAAACTAAAGAAAACATTCTTCTTCCCTGCAAATAGGAGTGCATAATTCTCTCTAATATCTCTAACTCTAGCATTCCTCTCCTGAAAGGGAATGTTGCAAAGACTGCTATAGAATGGCTGGGGCTTTTAAGCTCTGAAACTCTCACTGTGTCTGTCATCCCACATGGACATTTTCTATTTCTCAGTCAAAGAGAAAATATAGCACCTAGCATAGGTTAACTTGTTATAGGGGTGCAAAAGTTATCTGACTAAATGTTCTATACAGTTTGACATCTATGATAGATTTCTCTAATGGTCTAAAAATTAAATTTCAGAACTTGGTTGTTCTAAGAATGGAAGGAAAGGATGGGGTGAAAAGGACTCCGTCCCAAGTACAAGACATCTGCCCTTTCAACATTGAAGTTCTTGGTTCCACTGAAGACTATTTCTGTGCATTGTAGTCTGTATTTGCTTCTGAAAGCAACAGACATTGTTTTGATCTATACTTTGCTAATCTTTTTTCCTACTGAAGTGCATAATCCATGCATTTTAATGATTTAGTAAATCAATAATTTATACTGCTCTACTGAAGCAGTAACAACATAAACAGTTTAGATGCTTTACTGAACACAACTGTGTAATAGAACATTTCTAGCTTTTTGACTCATTCTGATAAATATATCCAAGGATAATCCAAAAAAGATGATAGTCAATTACCAAACTTCATTTAATCTGGGACTTGGGGCTGCTTGAAATTACCACTTTGGATAAAGCTCACAGGAACATTGTTATAAAACTGAAATGTACCTGTTGAAGATCATTTCATGTGCTGCTTATGGAAAAGATTAAATTGTTTTTTCCATTAGAGAAAAAAACAAATATGGTTTGTATGTGTGATACAAACATCTAAATTCCAGTACTTCGTGTCTACATGACTCAAAGGATTTTTCAGTACCATTCAATGGAAACTCTTACTATAGCATAACATTTATATAATCCTTCTCCTATATGTATTAATTTATAGTGTCTGGAAATTAATATTTTCAGATAACATTTATTCATATTATGTAAGCATACAGGTATTTTTGATTGGCATTTTTTTAATTTTTTTGTTGTTGTTGTGTTTGGTTTTGTTTTGTTTTTATTTTCTGAAGCTGGCTGGTAGAATTCATATGACAGGAAAAAATCGAGTCCTTTAATTCTATATCAAACAGTAGAAGAATTTGCAAACAAATTTCCACACTACAATCCCAGCAAGATCGTTCCTGTTGCAAGGTACTGTACCATGGCTTGAGCAAATACTCAAAGGCAGATTTGTAAACCAGAAAAGACCTTTTTTACCTCCTTTCCTTTCCTTAGACTTTTGTTTGCATCAGTCTTAAAACTTTCTGTTTCACCAATCTTTCAAATGTGCGTACTTATATCAGTGTTTAGTGTTCTAGATAAGACTTGACTTTACTTCAGCTGAAAGAAGTTCAGCTGATACATCCTCATTTTTCACAGCTGCAACTTACAGTTGGCCCCCAGCCAATCTCCAATTAATTAATGCTCCAAGGGCCTTCTGTTCTTCTGGCCTTCTCAGCTAAAGAGTTCCTGGCTTATTGCTAAAATTTTTGTTTTTACCTAAGTGTATAGGTTTGCACTTTGCATGTTCCAGCTCATTTGTTGCTTTTCAGGCCTAACAAATCACGTTTCCAATATGTTTCACGTGCACATTGTTGTTTTCTTTCCAAAGCTGTGAAAATGCCCTGCGTACTCATTTGGTTAGGCTGAGCTATATGTAATTGCAACATCAAGATCACCTTCTAACACCTCTGGGATTTTTAAAATATCACCCCTTACTCCTCAGGGAGAGGGTATTGCCGTAGTTCAACTACTGGAAGAAACATTGTGCCCAGTTCTCTCTGACACTGACATTCCCATGCTCCAACTGCCTTCAGCAGCACATGGGAAGGAGGAGATGAAGCATTGCATGGAATATTCAATGAATACTTCATCCAATAAGAAAACTGATTCTTCACCAAAGACCACATGTGGACCCAATCTAAATCATAAAAAACTGTTTGTATTCATCCAAAGAACACCAGAACTAAAAAGGCACCTATGAGGCAAAATTAGTGGTCATTTCAGTGTAGGAATGGGCTTTCATATCTATTGGCAGCATTTTGCTTAGAACTGATTAAGGCTGAACAGAAATAGATGTTGATATTTTGCAGGAGAATATAAGGTCCTGTACCAAGCACCATTGGTCAGAACAATATTTGCATAGCTTTTCTAACCAACATTAGTATTGTGACAAATTGCTTAAAAATACAAGACTGGTCTGGATCATGCGACCCAGGTCCCTCATTTCTATTTTCCTCAGTTCATCAAGCCTGAATGAAACCTCAGCATCTCTGTAGATAAAGTCTATGATTTATCTCCATTTTTTTATTTCATTACTGCAGTGCATCAGATATCAGTTGCAATGCTTAACATGAAATTGAAAAGAGAAAGCAAAAATAATCAGTCAGAGAAAGAGAGAAGGTTCACATCAGTGGCTTGTTGTTCAGGCAAAGGTAAAAAGCACTTGAAAATATGACTCTTTCATTTGTC
>VYZS01104951.1:5435-22561 GCA_013400695.1 Neodrepanis coruscans
TTACTTAGCCCTGTCAGAGTTGTAAAAGCATATTAGAGAAGATAGATTAAACAGATACTATAAATGCAATTATATATACTAAATGTATATTGTTGTGCAGAAATAGAAAGTAATAGGAAGAAATTTGGCTAACTACCTCCAATTTCAAGCAAGAAAATACAAATATTTCATTGCAATGACTCAATTTTCAAATAACCATGTAATGTAGCTGAATCTTGTAAGAAAACAGCACTCCACACATAGAATGGAAAGGCTCAGACTTCCAAGGGAGGTTAGGAAACACGGATGCCAAAGCATGACAGTTTAATTCCTGTACATGGTTTAAATCCTGCAGTTTGAAATTTCACAATGAATGGTAAGAAAGAAAACTTCAATGCTTTCAACACCACAAAACTTAAGTTACAATGCCCATATGTACCAGAATCTTTTAAACAAGCCAAACTATTTAAGGCATGAGCAGCATTATTAAGAACTCCCACCAATTGTCACAGCTGGAGTCTGTCATATGTATTAACACAATTCCACAGTGCCTAATCTAGGCAGAGAATAAAAGCAGAGCTTAACCAAGAATGATTTCTTTTATCTGGAACAAAAAGCAAGTTATCTGGCTATAAATAAAAAAGAAATTCTGAATGCAATCAATTAAACAGAGAAAAACCCACAAAACAATAAATTACTTAATATTACAAGTCTACCATGCTATAGTTCAGCTATAACTATCATCCATCTTGGATACATACCTCAAAATGCAGAATTTGGACAGATGTTATGCTCCATCAGAATTAAAGCTCAAACTATAAAGCAACCCAATGTTGTTTAGAATGGATTTTCAAGGGATTGGACAGACAGATTTGGTAGTCTCTTATTTCAGGCAGGTGTACATTCTACACAGATATATTTCTGTAGTTGTTTATAAAATGGCTGTAAGTATTAATGAATTTTTAACAGAATAATTGTATTTCTCCACCAACCAAAATATGCTGTTTACAACAACCTGCTCAGGATAACTTCCTCAGGACACAGAGACTGAAAGCTTTACAAACTAAGCCATACCTAAAAGATGCTTCCATAAGAATGGGTTTAGGAACCATCTCAGTACTACTGTAAGTAGTTACTTTTTTCACTCTATCTCTGGCTTTCTCCTACAAGGCAGAACTAACCACTGAAAATTACTTCCCAAATTCCTCTCCTAAAAGAGGTGTTACAGAGAAAAAACACAATCTTTCAATTAGCTACACTTAAGCAATTCTAACAGCAATTTCACTGGAATGTAATTTCCTAGCTGAGAGCAAAAGATAGCCGGTCTTTTAACTACTATACAAACAAAGTAAGCAGCCTAAATTAGCTCAAATTCCTCCCAATTAAGCAGCTTCAATCCGTAATGTGCCTGCCAGGCTTAAAAAGAAGACACTTTCTAAAATTACGAATAATAAGTGGCTTACTGGAAGCTTACTGGCTGAGTCAGGAAATACACAGCATAAAATACATCCACGCAGTATTTTTTGTATGCAACTCCTCAAAATTTCCTTTCTTGATTGTTTCCTTTACCTCTTTGACACTGAGGGCCAGTAAACCCGTAGACACACGCACAGCGATTCGGTCCAACGCATCGTCCTCCATTCTGGCAGCCATTTTCACAGACAGCTTTAATTAACAAATAAAAAGAACAATAGTTTTACATGTTATAGAAATGGTATTTCAAAGATTAAAACAGGAAATACCCGAAAAAAAATATTTAACTCTCTTTGCTCTTTCTGGACCTGAAGATGAAACTGATCTCCTTCCTGCCTTCACCACCAGCAGAGACAGTTCAAATTAAATTCCATTAGTACCTCTTCAGTGCTAATTGCAAACAGATTAATAGCAGATATTTAATGTTTTTATTCAGTTGTGTAGCTCTAGTCACTAATCATAACTACTTACATCCATCACTGCATTTAGCTATCCGCTAAACCTCAACAATTTTGAGGTTTTTTGAGCATATTAGATTGTCCTGTTCAGTCACAACAGCAACAAACCTTTCAAGAAGAGAGGCTTGGGGAATCCAAGGGATAAACAGCCATTTCTTGCAGAGGAAGTGATGTTAAGAGGCAAGGGAAAAGAACTACCAATTTAACTGATCATTTAAGCCCCTGGAAAAACTGTGTTTCTTGAATGATCTCAAAAAGAAATAAAATTTTTGCTGGGGGATGCAGGGGATGGGGGTGAGGGAGGTGTAAACCCACAGTATATTTAGATGGGGAAGATACTTCACAGTCATGGGACTTCAGAGCACCCATATTTATCAATGGTCTCAATCAAGAACGATGCTACTGAAACCCATCTTCAGAGTCTCTTCAGATTTTCTGGATTGCTTCAGGGTCACCACTTTAAAATTGAATCATCTTTTCATTTATTCACTGGAAATATGCCCTGTCTTGAGAGCTTTCAGTTGTTGACCCAATACTTTAAAACAAGCAGGAAAGGGGCCAGCAACCCTTAATAGCAAATTTGACTCTGATAAGGGTAACAGCTTAAGATTATAATTATTTGCTGAAATTTTAGAAAGTTGTCTCCAGTTAGAAATAAAGCAAGAACAAGACTTCTTTCCAGTATCTGTGAAAATTATTAAGACAAATGAAAGTCCACACCATTCAACCTAACTGTTCTTTGCATAACTGCCTTTTCTTTGTTTCTAGTTCCTTCAGACTACCTTCAGCAATTAATTTCTCTGCTAATTAGTAGTCAGATGGCCCAAGAATACACTCTGAGTCTTCCTTCAATAGTGCAGCCTTAAATTACTTCTATCTTTTGCTAAATTTGCGTAGCTTGGAAACACTGTGCTGTTATAGGTAGAGCTGTAGAAATAACTGACTTTCTACATTGTCTGACAACACAAAAAGGCATCCAAAAGCTTGAACCCTATTCCATCTTACTCTCCTTGGAGAAGCAGAAAACAGAAAAAAACCTGCTTCAACCCAGCAGTGAAACTGTTGCACTAAGACTGAAAAGTCTTGTTAAAGAGAACGAAAAATCAATGATCTTCTGGCATGAAGAGTGGGATGTGCAGTGACATTGTTCCCCCAGGATTTTCCAAATCTGTTTGGCGAATTTGATCTCTAATTTGAACTTCACGGAATAAAAATGCACTTCATGAATGAACTGACCACCAGCTGGACACCACACCCCCAAACCAGCGCTTCTTTCAGGTATTTCACTACATTCCAGCACACTGGGTTTTTTCACCTTCCTAATCTAGATCAGGTGAGAAGGCTGGCTTGCAGAACTGGTGTGGCCTTACTCCTAGATGCCACAGATGCAAGGATGACTTACGCTGGCCACAGTGAGTCCCCACGTAGCCCTTCTGGCACTGGCACCGCTCATCCGTGCACGTCCCACCGTTCATGCACCTGATACTGCACTGCTGAGCTGGAGCAGAGCCCAGAGAGACACCAGTAAATGGTACCACACACTAAAATTCAAACGTCCTTCATTCCTTTTATGCATTTTTTTTTCAATCTGTCACACAGATTAAACAGGCACAACAAGCTTCCACGAAAAACTGGTGATGCGCCAAGCCGTGAGTTACACTCACCTATGCAGTAATGACAGGTGAATTTCAAAGAAGTTTGGTGTTTTTTAGTCAAAACTTAAAGGGAATTACTTTAAACAGAATCTCTGATGAAAATACAGTTAAGTCCTTACTAGATTTTGATGCACACGTAGGCGATATCTGTCCACTTGGACAAGTACACATGTTGGGGCGGGAACAAAATCCATCACCACAGTTGTTTCTACAGATTGCTGAGAAAGAACACAAAAAGTCAGTGCTGGCCAAAAAAAACCCCACAAACAAAGCAACTAAAAATACATTAATTTATCTTATCTTAAAAATACATACCTTATACTAAACAAAAAACTCAACGACCCAAAACTTGAAAGCTCAGTTCATAGGAATGGTGAATGCACATGCAAAAGTAATTGTAAATTAAATAAAGCAAATCTAATTTTGGCATAATCATTGTCTCTGAAAAACTTAAAGACAATCAATAAAATATGGTGTATTCAAACACTGATCTTACCACTGAAACCAGGTAAACAACTCTTTCCCTAATCTGAAACACCCGCCTATTATCCAAGTACTGTAAAATTACTAAAATCATATATTTTAGACCACAAGACCTGCAGAAAATGTTACCAGGAACCCAAGTCTTGAATGAATATAAACAACTGAGACCATAAATGCCAATTTATGCTATGTCTTTGGCCTTATAATCACTATTTTAAAGGCATTTTAGGGTCTTTCTTTTTCTAAGATTTTCCACTCTTTACACAAAGCAGTTTTGTGAGAAGTCAGTGTCCAAATGCTGAACTTGGCAGGTTTTGTGTTGTTTTCCTAAATACAGTTCTCTGTACACAGCTAGTCACTCACTGTCATTTAGAAACCAACCATAAAAACCTCAGGAAAGCTTGTCCACGCCATATGTGGTTGTTATGTGCCTGATGTTCTGTCATCCCCCTCAACGACTAAAAGCTGTGCCTTCCCTTCTCACCCACCACCCAACAGAGCTCCATTGCACAAAGGAATGACAGGACCAGAAAGACAGATTCTAAATAAACTTATTTAATTAATCTGCTGGACTAGCAAATGCACCAAAAGAGAGCCTGAAATAATAATAAAGAGCCCGGCACAAGACAGGAGGACTTCACATAGACAAATATTGCGCAACAGAGAGCATATAAAGCAAAAGGACAAGCAGGAATCAGTTTTTTTGGAACAAACTCTGAGGTTTTGAGAGAACCAAATAATCTGGCAGCACCTCTCCACTAAAGGAGTACAAGGGAACAAATATCTTCAGCAGGTAACTTGCCAAGAAAACAGTGGCTACCTAACAAAACTGCCTACATACATTAAAATGAAAAGTAAAAACAAACAAACCAACAAAACCCCAAACCAACAAAAAACCCACAAACAAACAAAAAGCACACACATCTGGCCACATACATTAAAAAAAATAATTGACTAATCCAGGACTTTTTCCAGAATGTTTACATTTGCTTATTATTTAGAAAAACATGCACAAATGAAACAAAACTCCCATATGAAAACAAATTGTTCTCTTGTTCTGGTCACAGAATTCAAACAGGCCCCCTGCAAAACCCTCATGCGCCCTCTCACACTTTCTCCACCAAGTCAGAGGCTCTGTACTGATGCCAAACTCAACCATACCAATATAGACTAGACTTGATAAACCCACATCCTTGACATATTCCAAAAAGGGCCACATTTTCTTTGTGAAAGTGGGGTAAACAAAGACGCCTTACTCGTCCATGGACATCACTCTTAGGGCATCAAAAAGATGCAACATGTATAATCTACATTTATCATTAAATTCCAGGACAGCTATGCCCTAAATGTGGCAGCATGAGTGGTGAAAGAGTTTGTGGGATTTTGCTATTTAGTTGAAACTAGAAATATACCATTGGCTGAATTAAATACTCTTTCCATTAGCAGATGTTAAAGTGAGAAACTGGACTTGGATATAGGGCACTTGGCAAACACAGAAAGCAGGGCTGTTTTCCATATAGTGCTATTCAGTCCATCTTTATATAACATAGCTCAATCTCCTGATAAAGCAAGGTTTACATTTAGACCTTTTGGCTAATTTATTTCTGTGTAGGGAGTAATCTTTTATCAACTGAAAGGCCTAGATAGAGCATATTCTAAACATGCTCTCATCAGTACAGTTTATTTTATATGAAGAAATAGTAAAACTAAACAGACCTTTGATTTTTAGATAAGAGATCACTTTTAGTCATAAATATGTCACAGACCACCAACAGCCACCACCAAATTACCATCTGAAAACAGTCAGCTCAGAATGGTTTCCCTGTTGACCCACCACTGGCTCACAGATCACTTTTCATGAAATACCAGTGTAAAATCATCAGTTCCAATCTGCACTAATTATAATCAACACATCTCCAGTAAGAAGTCTGATAGCTTGTCCAGCATCCTGTGCAGGAGGCTTTGTCTAGATAAACACCTCTAGCTAAAGGGAACATCATCTCAACAAACACTGAATGTGAGCCTAGACATCTGTGCTCTTAAACCTTCACCAGAAAACACAAAGGGAGAAGTGACACAGACCACGGCCTGGCAAAATCATTCACCCTTTTAACATGTCAGAGAAATGCAATTGGGCTCCAGTAAATACCCAGGAGCTAAAAGATGTCCTTTGTGCATGTAAATTCAGTCAAAGATTACCCTGGATGTGGACAGACCTGAGACCAAGGCTTTTAAGAGACACTGAGAGACACAATTTAAAGGTAGTTTATGAGGATTTCTGAAAGCACCTGATTTCATCTGAGACAGATATCCTGCTGAATTTGAAAAACCTGTCAACTTCATAATAGGCAGTTTAAATCCATTTTAAAAACTCTGCTTTAAATTAAAGTAGTTGGTAAATGTGAACCTAATATTTTGAGGAACTGCTCTTATTCCACAGGGGACACTGACCCAAGCATCTTCCTCTGAATGCCATGATGATCCTTTGATGGGAAATGCTGGGTCAATAGATAAAAATCAGTGATGTTGATCAATTGATGGCACAGTTATCACCAGTATTAACAAGGCAAATTTACTAACATGAAACAAACGAATGTGAACAGGCAGAACCCAAAATCATAAAGCAGAAGTCCAAAAGCCACCAAAACTGAAAATTTTTGCAGACCTTGGCTTCCCTTTCTTTTCTATTTTTGTCCTCCATCTCTGCAGTTTATTAGGAAGGGTGCTTCACTGCTTATGTAAAGGGCGATATGCTCCTGAACCTGAATTCTGAAGTTGACATATTTATTAGCAAAAGAGGCTCTGACAGGCTAGGAGGAGTAGGAACAGACTCACATTAAAATTTAAGCACTGAAAGCAGCATGTGCCTACTACCAACTTTTATCTAACAGACAGAAAATGAAACTTAATTCTCCACTTCAAAGTAGACAACAGCCCCTGACCAGAGCACTGAGAATGTTCCTCCTGCCTTTTTTTGGGCCAAGCCATATATGACAACAGTCACATCTGTCAGGACAGTACTTCTCATGACCAGGTATCTGTAAGAGTCTCCATGCTTTATAGATATTATTACACAACAGATAGGCAGTAGAATAAGCATCTCAGAAGGAAAAAAAAGCTTTGATTGCAATTCCAAGCCTAGCATGAAAGTTTCAGAGAAGTTCAGATCTGATTTTCTTCATGTGAAGACCTACTGCCTTTTTTTTTCCCATTACTATAATTGACTATTTGATCTAAGGAGGACTTTTTCCTTTTTCCTTCATTGCCATGTTCTTTTAAAAAACTAGGTGGACATATGGCTTTTATGAACAAACCAAAGAAAATACAGTAGTTGGGCAACCCTTCATTTACAAGGAACGTAGACCTGTAAACCCATCTTTCTTTTTTTCCTTTGTCTATTTTCAAAAATAAGTGAAAAGGCATAGCTGAATTTTCTCATCCTGAGTGGAACAGTTGCTCATAGAAGAACATTTACTTTTATCTTTACTACTAGAGCAGTAGAAGTTTGAAGTCACTTACGAACGATGCATTGGTTTCCTCCAGGGAGTGTCTTCCATCCAGGGCAACAGTATGAATGAAATCTAGAGCCACACACATTTGGTCTGTAATACAAACCAATAAACATGTACACAAATATATTAACCACTCAAAAAAAGAAAGTTTTACGTACACGCAAGGGAAGAATCCAGCTGTATGAAATAATGAATAAGTGTAGAGCAAAGATGTCGACCAAAAAAAATCCTCCCCAAAGGAACAAAATCTTCCTCCACTAGAAGAAATTTCAAAACATTTAATTTTATATTAATTCTGCTGGTTATTATAAAGAGGAGGGGCACAGGAGGCAAGAGCAGGCCAGATTCATCCCTGTTGGAAGTACTGAGAATGTGGAAGTGAAGAGTTCGGTTCTGCCTATACAGCCTTAGAAGCCTTGCTATGGAAATGGACTTCATGCTGCCATCTGACACAAGATACAAGGGATGCCTGGTCATAAAGACACAGAAACTAATTCAAAATTACCAAGAACTCCCCAAAACTTAAACAAACACACAAAAAAATCCAGACTTTGAATCGTTTCTCTATAGAAGCCAAAGTAAAGTGAATGTCAGACAACCTTAATACGGCAACCTGCTGCATCAAGAAGCCCGGTGTGGTCCACCTCTCCGCCCTAACGCAATCCCCACACAAGGCTGCTTTCAATTAAACCGCACCAATTAGGAGGTATTTCATAGCCCAGGACCAAACACCCGGGCTCACACAAAGGGGACAGCAAGGCACGATATACCGCGGGCACACGCCAGGAACACCGGTGCGCGGAGAAGGAGCTCTGGACGCGGGGAGCGATGCTCGCAGGTGGGGTAGGGGGTGGGTACCGAACAAGCAGCGGGGAAGGGGTTCCAGGACGGAGAGCGGCACATCCCTACCCGCGGAGCGCATCCTGCTGTCCTCGCCTGCGGACCCGGCCGGCGGCAGCGGCGCTCCCGGCCCCGTCCTGCCGGGATGCGGCTCCGGGAAAGGTGCTGCCCTCCCCTCCCGGAGCGCGGACCCCCGGCCGGTGCTGCTGCCTGCCGGCCGCTCCCTGCGCCCAGAGCGCCAGGAAGCCCAGCCATAGGAAGAAGCAGCATCGCTGCTCCCAGAGCCGCCGCCGCCTCCCCATCCCGCGGGTATCCCGGCGGGAAGCGGCGGCTATCCCGCGGAACGGTGCGCCGGTCCCGCAGCGGGCTCGGCTCCGCTCCTCGGCACGGGGAGGCTCCCGGCTCCAGGAATTCCTCCTTCTGCCCTCCCCAGCCTTCAGCGGAGCGCACCCGGTACCCGCACACCCCCTTAAGGAGCGGGGCAAGAAAGGGGAAAAGACGCCGAGTAGTTTGGGGGTTTCTCCCGCTCCGTCGCAACGGGATATCAAAGAAAACCGCGCTGAACCTCCCGGACAAAAACAAGAGCGGGATAACTCAGCGAGGAAAGTAAAAAGCCCCTGCCCCAGCACCAGGGGCGGATTTACGGGGGCTGGCGGAGCGCGAGAGACCCGGAGGCGGGGCCGGTGCCTCCCAGCTGGAGCACCAGCTCATGGGGATGGGGATGGGGAGAGGGAAGGAGGGAGCGCACACGTGGGGCTGCGACGGGGGCCGGGAAGAGGGGATGGTGGGATGGGAGGAGTGGGAGCTGAGGGGTGGGGAGGGAGAGGAGGAGGCGGAGGCAGGCGGCTGCCGGAGACTGTGGTGGGGGGGTGTCTCTCAGGGCATGGAGGGGGTGCGGGTAGAGCTGGTCCCAGAAGGTGTTACGAGGATTCCAGGGGCTCCCCCGCACCTCCCCGACCTCTGGGAATCGTGCGGTGGAACGGGCACGGGAGGCTTCTCAGCAAAACCCTTCCCTGGAAAAGCCCACGGGAGATACAGGGAAGGTGCTGCTCCGAAGGGCAGGATAGAGCCCTGCCCGGAGAGAGGGTACGGGCTCAGGAACTTCGAGAAGCGTAGAGAGAGACTCGAGAGCTTCTTCCCAGCTCGGATCCGTGTATTGGTGTTTGTGTGGGTAACTTGACGTATTTCTCCAAAACACCTGAAAAGCGCCAGGAGCAGAGACATGTGGTACTGGATAGGGATCGCAATTCCCTTCGGGAGTAGTTCTTGGAAGTTCACACCTAAAAATTTTGCTTTGTTTTCTCATTGCTGTGTTTCGCTACATAACCATCTCAAAACAAAAACCCAGCTTGGCTAATTTCGTGTTTATTTTTAAGGCCCAAAGCATGTGTTTACCTAGATGTGCTGAAAAGAGAGCCACCTGTAAAGAACAAGCAAAAGCAAGGAAAACACGGCTCTGCTGAAAGTCCTGGAGTGATGTCTGGGGGTCATTCGGGTAACAACAGCACACAATCTGGTTTTGTCATCTGAGAAGACTTATCCCTTTGAACTACAGCTATAGTAGTGAACACCTTTCCATACAGCCCCTGGCAAATCAGGAAACTTTTTTTTTGTGTGTGTGTGTGTCTTTTGAAACAAACAAACAAAACCCCGTGGCAGCTTCATTTAGCTCCACGTGCATATTATCTGTCACTTGTAATTCTGGAATGAGGAGCAGGAGCTGTGTTTTGTTATCTCTGAAATAAAACCCACTGGCTCAGAGGTCATGAAGCCACTCTCTTGTTCAAGTCACTGCCCTGCTTTGACGGTTCAGTGGCTTTTATAGGGGTCCATTTACAGATCTGTGTTCTGACAGCTGAATCTTTAAATAACTTGAGAATTTGAGGTAAGTATTTAATGAAGGAACTAGTTAATGAAGACTACTGGGTAGAGCAGTTCAGGAACCTCCTGAATAAAGGTTTGAAATTTGTTCAAAACAGAAGCTGTTAAACCTGTCATGAGTTAAATGCTACTAAAAAAACAGTCAGGGAGAGAGATGGATTCCATCTTGGTTTGGGTGAATAACGATCTACAGAAAATGCAAAGAATAAGCAGGCAGGCTACAAGGAACAAAAAGGAAAGAACTAATCTGAGATAAGCTTAGGGTCTTGGATATCAGGAAGCACAGGGATAAAGAAGCAATTCCCAGAAGTTAAACACAGCACATCTGGAAAAAGACAACACTAGAAAATCTTAAAGGAGTGGGGGAAAAAAAGGCAATGAAACAAATAACAAAAAAAGTTAAACAATTACACGACAGGGGTGGGCTAGAAATTAAGGGGTGGAAAGTTATGGTTTAAAGCCAAGAGATACATACTTTGAAACTGTAGATATTAAGCACAGAAACAAATCCAAAGTCAGCAGCTATCAGTGATTTGTAAAGTGATTTATAAGACTGGAGTGATCTCCCTGCACTCAAACCAGGAGAGGACTAGGTAACCCCTTCCTAGATTTTTAAAAGGAAATAGCACACAAAACTACAGATGTCCATGATAATATGCATATAAATTAATGCTTACTGAGAAAGCTGTGTTTGTCAGAAAGAGAAACACAAATGCATTTTATAGGTAGAGGATACAGGTCAGATAAGAACTAAAGTGATGACTATGTTCTGACCATTCACGCTAGAACTAGATGTGTTAAAATTGGAATACCTGCCCATAAAACCCACTGATATGGTAAAGGAAAGAACATCACTGCTAAAGGGATTTGGATTTTTTAACTAATAGCAGTTGTCTAAAAAAATATTGAAGGAAAATAATAGGGAAAAAGTGTAACTTGATACATTATTACTACAATTAAGTTTCTTAGATAAGACAGGAACATAACTGTGCATTAGAATATGTAAAACTTAAAACTGTCAGTTCTTTTGGGATGGAACTAGATTTCTTTAGGAAAGATATTGTAGGTTACATCTCCTGACTTTTGAATTTGCTGACCCCAGAGATTTTCTCCCATCCTATTCACTACCTCTGTTATCAATTAGAAAAGCAGCTTTCACAGAGGATCCCATGATATATTGACATAACAGATGCAGGAGGATAAATGATGCCTGTTTTGCTCTTGCTGAACTTCCACTTCAAGTCTGACCATTTCCAATAAAAATTGATCAAAATATATATAGTGGGTGTTCAGGAAACCTGCAAGTGTACATCTACAAACAGAATGTATTTCCAGAGAAAAGCTCATAGTGCAAATTATGTTTTAATCCACACTTCCCTTGTGATTGACTTTTTTCTTCCCAAACAAGGGTGGAAGTAATTTTAAATTAAAGGCAATCATACTATTTTGGCACTTTGAAATGAAGTAAAAATGTGGACAATCACTTTGCTAGTGCAGGATCCTATTAAACTAGAAAAATAATTCCTTACAGTGCTAAAAATTATGCCTCTCAATGGCCACATTTGAGGTTAAAAACATGCTTGGCTATCCATTACTTAAATCCCTAAAAGCACCTGATGGTGGATGTCTAGATCAGAACATGTATTAAAAAGTACAAATGACCAGAGAATTTCAGGTTTAAAGAAATAATTTTTCTCTTTTTAATGCTGCTATCCAAACTGCTGTCGTGCTATTTTCCTTCTGCAGCATTGGAGGAATTGCATCTATTTTGACTGGTCATGTTCTACAGAAAGTTTTGTCTTAAAGTTAGTAAGTCACATAGATTACAACACGTGACAAACGCATTGCAAAACTTGACACAGAAGAATATATTTGCCTTAAAGGGCTTTCCAGTAGGACAAGGGTTTTTTTGTTTGCTTTGGGTAATTTGTTTGTTGTTGTTGATGTTTCATGGTGTTTCATGTTGTTGTTTTGTTTCATGACACCGTTACAGAATTTGTGCTTTTGTACATTTCAGGAACACAACCCGGACTTTTCAGTGTTAAGTGCCAGACACAGTTACAGGACCTGAGCACATGGTGTGGTACAGAGTCCCCAAATCAATATTAATTTGGTGCACCTCATTTTGACAAGAGGGCAAATGCCCTCACCTGACTTCTTACCACTTACCACAAGTTACCACTATTTTGGATGATGCCAGCCATGAACATTTTTTAAGCGTGGCAGAACAAAATAGGAAAATACTAGGAAATGTTAAATTTTGAAGTGATAAACCTGTTGAATGGCATACCTGTGAAGTGCATTTCAGTCTTTCATTTGTTGGTTCCACGTTTAATAAAGGAAATTGTGAAATAGCTGTTGATTCCAATTAGATTCAAAGTTGCCCACACACTAAGTGCAAGAGGGCCAGAATGGAATTCAGGTTTTGTAAGAACTGAGGCATCTGAGTGGACTTCTATGTGTGTGCTGGTGACTCTTAAACATCATTATTTCTGATACACTGTTCACCTTCAACAAGTCTAAGTGTCACCCTGTCTTTCTGACATTTTCCCATATGTGTTTACTTGTTGTGTTAAAGTAAACATCGTGAAAATTGAGGGTTTGGACTTGTCCTCTTAAACTCTCTAAGGGAAAAAAAAAAATAAGCAAACAATACTATTTTTTGGTAAGTGTTCTTCTGCTCAGTTTTGTAACTTCCATGCCATCCTTTACTATATCTTCTCTCTCACTGTAAGAATATTCAAGCTATGATGTCTCCTCAGGTAGGAAACTGATTCCTTGAGTCTAATTTTGCACCTTTTTTATTGCAGCCTCCTCATTTCTGGCCTTACTCTGTATAAACCTGTTTGAGATTAGTGCTGATAGAAATATTTCTGACTATAGAAGCTCCCTCTCTTGGACTCCTTTCAGCTATTTTGTCTTCCCCACTGGACTGAATCCCTATTTTCACATTTTCAGTGAGTGCCCAATCTTCATTCAGTACACTTCTCTGGTATCTTCACCACAGATTCCTTTTAAAAGTATTTTGAGAAAAGACAATGGAAATTAATTATTTTATTAATCCTCTCTGCTGCAAAGCAAAAATAAAACCCAACTGCAACCTGTATGGCTGACAAATTTACCATTTAACCTTTGCCTCAAGTACAGGAATTCGGCAGAGCAGCAGGTGATCTGCTACTGATGCCAGTGATTTACCCTAAAAAGTTTTCCAAATACCCAGTAGGAATCCTACTATTGGATTTTATTGCATTTTGAACACCTACTGCCAATTCACTTGTTATTTCCAGCATCTTCTTACATGCCTGATGTTTGAAGAGTGTCATTCTGGCTTTTGTTCTTCCCTGGCTAAACCAGCCTGTGTTTTTTGTAGACTTTCCAGATCTTCATTCATTCTTGTTGCTTTATTTCTTTCTACTGGGCTGATCTCCTTCTGCAAGTGAGGTGCTCAAAGCTCCAGATAATTCCCTGGCTGAGCTGTGCCCATGATGATCAGAACATACCTCACTGAGATATGTTCAAATGTACATTCCTGTAGCTATTCACCCACCTGAAAGTATGAAAAATATCTATTATGCAGCATATAAACAACATGTACACAGTTCCTTCGTGCACTGAGGCAGCTTTATTAGTCTAAACCAGTGGTGAAGTTCTGAAAGTTTCTGCTACAAGCACGTGAGTGATGCACCACAAATTAGGAATGTGAAAAAGCAGAGATCGTGTTTAACATGATCTGTTCTACATTTCAGTGTTTCTGCTTGGCCATGTAAAGGTAAAGTTCTGACTCCAGACAACAAGTAGGAAGTGGGACAGTCTTTAAGAGCTGCAACCAAGTTTCAGTTTACCTGAATCCCACCATTCTTGTAAATGCGTGTTGGCTACTGCTCTGGCTGTATCACTGTTCTCTTCTTTTATTAAATTTTATTTCCCCTGTGGAATCACAGAAGTAAAGCAATTTTGACAGCAGTCTCAAGATTCTCTGATAAGCCCGAAACGAAGCATTTAATTATCCAAATATAAACAATTCAAAATAAATACATACATACATACTTACATACATACATTATCAGTAACAGTTTTCTGTTGTTTGTTTCGTGTTCTTTCTCTCTGCTGGACCCAATGACCTTAAATGTCTTTTCCAGCCTTAACAACTCATTCTGTGATTGGTTTTGCAGAACCAATCACAACAAACAAAAACGTTATTTTTGCCAACAAAAGCTTTATTTTTGCCAAATTAAAATAGGTTCGTGGAATATAAATACAAGTAGACTTGATTTATTAGATCCTGCAAGACACATGCAAATGTTAAGTTCACACTCACAGAGAGTGGTTCAGGTTGGAAGGGACCACAGCAGCTCATCTGGTCCCACCTCCCTTCTCCAGCAGGTTCATCCCAGAGCACATGGCACAAGGCTGTGTCCTGATAGTTTGGAATATCTCCAGAGAAGCAGACTCTACACACTGCTGGCTCAAGTTGCTAAATTATTGTCATGGCAGTTCATTTATTTAGGCACATAGCTGTGAAAGGCAAAGCTGGTCATTTTCACTCAACTGCAAATTGAAACAGATTGGTGCCAAATTTATGTAAGGTTCAGATCAGCACAATATAAATATATAAATTTTTATACAAATACAAAAAATCTGATTGCTCAGGAGGTTTTTTTAAAAAGGTCCATGCTTAAAGCACATAGGAATGAACATCTCTTACATATTCTGTTACAAAATTCTAAGGTATTATATATTGTGTATTTTCAATGTGGAATGTTTAAATAATCTGTGATGGCACTACACATACTAAGAACAAATCAAACTTTGCATTAACTGCATTTCAGCAGCACTGTGCCAGCATATTGTAATTATGGGATGTTATGTACTGCATGCCCTTCATATAGACTATGGAAGGAAATAGAAGAGGCCATACACCAAGGCAAATTCCATAAGAAAACTCGCAGTCAGCAGAAATACTTGTAATATGGCTTTCCAGAAAGAAGGATTTTTTGAGTACACTGATGTACATCCCATATCAAGCTGTAGTGCCTGCAAATAGAGGTGTAAGGTTTGGTGTATAGGTATATATTTGATACATATACACATCCCCTTAAACAGATATTTAAAGGTGCAAGGGCTTTTATTTTTATTTCCATAAAAAATACAATTTCAGTCTTTTTAAATATTAGACCCTACGGTGCAATCAGTCCTGATGTTTTTATTAGGTAAAACAAATCTGGACTCAAGATTATAGACTTTCAGTTTGCAGTCACATGAATCTCAATATATTAGAGATAGAAGCCATACTAATTCTATACAGATGTGCTGTTGCATTCCTGTAAATTTTCAGACTGAAAAGGAAATGCTAGTTACACCCCTTTCCCCTTCAGCCTATGGTAGAATATTTCACAGATTGCATTTGTGTTTTGCATTCAGAGGAAATTAGTCATAGATCTCTGTTTGCTAATTCAAGCATCATAACTATTTTCTTTATATATATATATGTATTTTTTTAACAATCTAGGAAATACAGCCTTTGGCCTTCAGATTTTTTCTTCAGCTTGCAAACACAAAAATATGAACAGTTTTTTTTCTCTTAGATATTTTCCTTTGCTTAGGAAGAAAGCATATTTGTATTTTCATATAAGTGCAAATATACAAATATAGTTTTATATATGTATCATGTGAATAGTTTTCAGAAGGACTTGGTACCAACTGTCCCGTTAGAATTAAGAAAAAAGAAACATAAAAAATAAAATGTGAAACTACTTATCTTAGCCTATAAAGGACTTTCCACAGAATAGCACTTGTAAGACCCCAGTCTCAGAGCTTTTCAGTCCAGCTGTGTTGTAAAATACCTTTTAATCATGTTCTAGTTCACTTATCTCTATTGTAGAAGTGTTTTCTAGAATCTTCTTTTCAGACAGCTAATAGCAATGGCAAAAGGAACCAAACTCTACAATATTCAGAAGTTCAACAACTTCACAGAACATCCTTTTTTCTCCCTAATCCACAGATTGAAATCTGTCTATCAAGTTCCTCGAGTGTCATTCAAGATCAATTTAATTGTAAAGCAATTCTGCTGCCATTTACAGCTGTTACTCTTTTTTTTTTTGTATTATTACAGTGACATCTAGAGGTCTGGTTAATGCATCAGGACTGTGTTCTGCAGCATGGGATGAACACATGAATTAAAGTTTATTCATAGCAAAATACTATCGATATATAAGAGGCAAGAATTGTCTGGGAGAGTGCACAGAAGAAATGCTGGTGAGAAAAGCTTGACAGGGGATCCATTATGCAGGAGGCATAGCTATTTAATAAAAATAAAGAGATATAGGAATAAGGAGATTAAAAATGATGTTTTAAAAATGCTTTCCAAATGAAGAAAAATAAGAAACATGCAAGAATGTGTCAAGTTTGTAAGCATTCTTGTCTGTGAAGGTTTGTTCCTCAGGCCAGAAAACAGGCAGTCTCTTGATCCCAAAGAGGGGTAGGGTCACATAACCTACTTTTGATACTGTATAGGATATGGGATCAGTGGAACAATGGAAGAAATTCATCTTTGTGTTAGCAATCTGGGTATATATTGCATTTCAAAGCACTAGACAGGGACTTTTGTCCCATCTGGCAACAGAATCAGGAAATCAACATTGTTAAACAGAGCTGACAGATGTTCTTTGGAAGATAATTTAGTCTATAAATGAGCTTCAGTGGTGGAAGATGCTTCAAGGAGAGTATGAAATCACAACTTCTATTGTAAATTTAGCTATGTGGCTTAGATGCCCAGTTTAAAACAGTCCTTTATACTCTCTCCAGCACCAAGGGACCAGTTAATGTCTCAAATATTAGTTGTTTCT
>VYZS01104953.1:2749-18116 GCA_013400695.1 Neodrepanis coruscans
TCAGCTAAGTCCTTCCTCCTACTTGGCAATCCAGCACATAGACGCAAACATCAAAACTTCTTTAAAAGCAAATCCACCAATGAGAAATTTACTAAGTTTTGCAATGACTTTTGTTTTTCTTCTTTAAAGAACAGAACATCAGAATCTGTACTTAATTCTTGTTTCAGGTTAGTATCAAGAGCCTTGAAACATCAACACCACAGGCTATGTGATGATGGGTCCAGGACATATCATGTGCAGCTGCAAACAGGTAGGCAGAGGTTTGTCTTTGCTCATTCCCAACAAATAAGATCGTAAAAATCTCAGGCACACCATAATGCTCTAACTACATCCTCCAGGGCAGGAGAAGAAACTACTTAAATTTTCTTAAGAATTTCTGATATTTTCACCCAAAGTTCCATTACATTTCCAGTTCCTTTGTGTAACATCCAATTCCTGATTTGCCCAGAAACAGAAATGCCAGTGCTATTTCTATACCCAGCAGACTCACAAAAGCTTTTTTTATGACAGAAGACAGCACACAAGACGTGTGTTTCATCCAGCCTGTTGTCACTGATGGGATCCATTTCAGAAGGCTTGAAAGATACAAGTGCTACTGGGAAAACAACCATCTCTTACTGCTACCTGGCTTCCCACCTCATTATGAAGAAGAAAGAAAGAAAGGGTTCTGAGAGACAAATCCCAGATGAAAACCAAAATGAGGCCCAGAATACCCAAAAGGAAAGCAAAGATAGGAGTGAAAAATTCAAGGCTAATCCAGGAATATCCTCTCATACCTCTACAAAGTCCAGCACTTCAGTATCTCAATCTCTCAATGCCCCTTCTGCCACTACTGTATTATAAATAACATCTGCCTCCAGTTCCAAAACATATTTCCATGAATACACAAATGAATAATATACAGCACAGACAATGGCATTAAATATTTAACTTTCTACCTTAAAAACCTTTCTTCATTTTGTATTTCTTGCTTCTGCTTGAGGCTAAATAGTAAGGCCAACTCATGAAGCAAAGCTGGTGTCAGTCCTTATATATTATTCATACATTTCAGATGTACCAATTCCACCTCTGTCTATAAACCAGATACGTCACTTCATAATAAAGATCTTTCAGCTCAGAAATTCAGACATTTTATCCTGCCAAGAAACCAGGACATACACAACATTTTGGGGGTTCAGTGGTACATACTGTGAACTCCAAGTACAGGAGGACGTTTGAATCTGAATTTAATCAGGTAATTAAGAACAAATGCATTATTAATGTTACACTGCCTTAATAGACCAAGCATGACTTTCTGATAGCAAATTTCACATTATTCAACACTTAAGTGATTGTAGTTCCTCTTAAGAAAAAAACACCCCACCTGATTTCTCTGCTTCCAGGTAGTTACAAGGGAGATAAAACACTTGTTTCAATCACCCAGCACATCTCCTTGTCACACATAGTTACAACTGCAATAGACACTGCAAATTACCTCTTTCTTAGACAAGTTGCCTTCAGCTGCACACATTTATGGGGAAAACAGCATTAGTGACACTTCCAGCCCCTCTACACAGAAGAGGTTGCTAGAGACTTACTGAAGATCACCCCTAGCAAACCAGAAAATCCAGTTTTGCTCTTAAAATATTACAAAAACTTCAGCTAGAGTTCACTAGTGTTGCTTTTTATATCTCTTCCTAACCTTGACAGGCTTCCCCAGAATTACCTGCCAGCTGAATCCCAAAGTTGTTACTTTCACTGGGTGGGACTACAAACGAAATACTTGATGAAGTAATTTGAAAATACAAACAAAAGAGAAACCTGAGAAAAATATTCACATCAAGTTCTCTCCTTGTAGGTAAATTCACCTCTGTCTGTGTAGAAGCCTATGAAAGTCCCTCCCCTCATCACACAAGGTCAAGATCTCTGTGTACTGGAGCTGTGTGTTATGAGAATTGGCACAATATCGTGTAACCATTCAGGCCTGAAGGAAAACCTTTTGTTCCATCTTACCCAGAGGCCTTTTACATTGTAGTGTGATCTGCTACTGAGCAAGGCAGAATCCTGAGGTCACTAAAGACACCGAGAACTCCGTCTGGTGAAATGACAAGTGTTCATTCAACTGCCTTTGTTGTTAGCATCCCCTCTCTTAGGTTCATGGGTAGGCTGACTGCACTTCAAGCTGACCACCACCTGCCCAAGTGTATTTAATAGATGTCATTTTATGTCACAGAAGCATGGACCATATGTTGGCTCATCAGATTTTATGCAAAGTGACCCTTCTGTCACTCAAATCTGGACTCTAATGCTCAAGTTTTGTCCCTAGAGGAAAAAAATTCCATTGATACCTAATGGCATCTAACAATGGACAGATTAAACCAGAATATCAGGCTTTCTATGTTATCATATTGGTTTGAATATCCAGAATAACTAATGAAAAATGTGAACAGAAACTTATAGTGCCAGTATTGTGATGTGTTATCACACCTTCTGACAAAGAAAAGCATTTACTAACACACATTCAGAAGAACAATCTGTTTAACACAGATTTTTTTTTCCTGTAACAGTTTGCCTTGTAAACTTAAATACCACTTGTTTTGCCTTGCCAACTAAACATGGGAAGAGTTCAGTGTTTATACAAAGAACACTGGAATGTCAGGTGCTTGTTTAATTGCTTTTGTAGCCAATTTCTTTGCCCCTCAAGGCTCATTAGTCAGTCATCTAATCATTCCATGCAATAATGCATCCTGTGTTTCCTTCTTGAGTCCAGGAATATATCTTCATCTGTGTTCCCAACAGTGGTGTCCTTCAGCCACAACCTTTCTGAGGGCTTTTTGACTGGTTGCCAATGTTACTGTCTGTTCCACATGGAGGTGGATTGCCCCAACATCTATTAATTCTGTTCTACCATATACTTAGCCATCTGGACAATAAGGTAATAGGCAAAGACTGCTGTTTCATGAAAAATCTGTATGACTTTTCAGGTAATGGGTTTGTTGCACCTGTCTGCCTTTGTGCTTTTCAAAGATGCCAGAAAGAAATGAGTGCTTCCTTCCATACACTTACAGTCAGGACAAGGCTGAGTGAAGGAATATCAAAGGAGATGAAACTCCAGGAGTTACCACCTTGCTTTATCTGGAAGTTTTAAGCACGAAGTTGTGCATAAAGCTGCACTTGAAACTCATAGTAAGAGGAGCCAATACTGAGCACAGTCCTTGTAACATCTACATTGGTGATGTCACGATCAGGGACAACGTGACCTGAGCAATCCTGATGACAAAAACCGGGTTGTGCTGCCATCCCGAGGGGCCCTGACAGGCTGATGGAACAGGCTGAGGGAAGTGCAGAGTCCCACACCTGGCAGGAACCACCCCATGGACCAACAAATGCCATGAGCCAAGGGGCCAGAAAGCAGCTCTGCTGAGAAGGCCCTGGGGTGCTGGTGGCCATCAGGTCAAACAGCCAGCACTGTGCCCTGTCTGCAGAGAAGGATCAGAGTATTCTGGGCTGCATGAGGAGAAGCACTGAGAGCAGGCTCAGGGAGGATCCTTCTTACTGACTCAGCACAGCTGAGGCCACACCTGCAGTGCTGTGCCCAGTTCTGACATTCTCAGTACACTGAATAGAGTCCTGTAACATCTCTCATAGGAGGAAAGCTGGAGAGCTGGGACTGCTTAGCCTGGAGAAGGGTCAGGAGGAATCCCATCAATATGTGCACTGTAAAAACATGACTGAATCAGGGTCTTTTCAGGGGAGCCCAGTGACAGGACCAGAGGCAACGTGCAAAAACTGACACACAGGAGGTTCCCTCTGAACATCAGGAAACACTTTTCCACTGTGAGACTCTTCCACAGTGGGGCTGGACCAGATGACCTCCAGTGGTCCCTTTCTGCCTACACCACTCTCTGATTCATTTCAATCTGTGCTGTATGAAACACACACAATTTCCTCCGCTCCCAACACTACCAATCAAGTAAAAAACATGCCCAGAAGAAAATTAGTAATTTCCTGCCCAAAATAAATAGTAGACATTTGTAAATGGCAAGCCAGCAGGCAAATTCTATTTTCAAAGCTGAGTTTCCATTCAGTTAACCAGCTGACTGAAAATTCTTTGGAATCCAATTTCAAAAGAAACTGACAATGTTGCACTAAATTAACACAGCAGTAAGGAAATGCTTATTTATTTATTACTTAAAACATCGACAAATATTTAAGTGGAGTTACTATAAACATTCAATATCTAAACACTGAAGAACTTCTGCTACTGTTGGCACAGAGAGCTGTCCAGCTGACAACACACAAGATTTTGTCTTTCTTCTTTTTGGGGGTGGGAGGGAAGGAAAAAAGAGAGAAATGAACTTTTCCTGATTAGAATTCTAACAGAACTGGGGCTAGAAAAGCACCCTATCAGCAGCTACTGAGAGCAAGAAATCCCCCCATGTCATGCTCTGCAATCCACAGAGCACTGCAGATACCCCAGCTGCTTTACTCTGCTCTTCCCTGCTGCACACACAGAGCAACAAAACTCACTTTGAGGGTTTACTAAACACTAGGGCTTAAATGCACAGCAGAGAGGAAACAAGGACAATAGAAGCACTGCAAGTAATCTGCACACAGCCATAGAATTTCTGAGAAATACAATTTTGGATACAAAATAGTGCAGAACTCTCCCTATAATGGAAAAGCAGCTAGGTTGAAGTGCTTTGGAATAATTATAATATAAAATGAAAAGCTTCTTGATGCATTATATTACTTGAGTTGGAGTAATTCTCTTGAGTTTCTATTTTTAAATCATGATAGTGTGTTAATGAAACTTTCCAAGGAAACTTCAACTACAGAGAGGTGAAACAAATTGCTGCTAACCCCCTCACAGCTGCATGCTGAAAGTCACCATGAAAGGACTATTAAATGGGTATCAATTTCACAGGGAAGAAAACTAATGATTCAAATTTAGGCTTATATTCAGTTTTTCTGAATATAATTTACACAGCATAGTATAAACCTGCTTCAGAAACTCAAAACCCAGAATCCAAAGAGATTATCACAAAACCTCGAATTATTTCCTTCTCAATGTATAAAGTGCATATCTCAATAAATAAGTAAATAGCAATAAATAATAATCTTTTATCTTTTTTTTTACCTTTCCCTAAGGATACTTATGGCTATTTCTTAGTCTGTTACCACAAAGAACATATCAAATCTGGTTTCAGATCCTTAGGGTTATTCTAAAAGGGAAGAAACAAGCATTTTGAATACCCAGCCCACCTTATAAGGTGCTGTGTGCAACTACTAAATGCAAATCTGAGCTTTCTGAGCCCCATGCAAACCTGTGCCAGACCCTGAGGATGCTCTGCCTCATTCCCAGTTCAGCAGCCCATGTGCTCAGCAATGCAAAGCCCTGCTCTCCCCTAACACACATCACAGCTTTAGGTCAGTTCACTGATTTTTGAATTTAACATAATGGACCTGGATCGACCCCTCATGCCATGAGTTAGATCTCACACACCCCAGTAAATTCCAGCTCTGCTTGCTGGTTAAACTGTGTCTCAGGAAATTATGAAAAACTGAACCTTCACAGAAGCAGCTGAAAAAAAACCCCATTATCAACCAACTATCCCACTACAGCTAAACATAACCCACTACTTTGGCCAGCCTTACCTAATAATTTCTGAAAACAGATGAATACCATCTACAGACGAATCAAAAGAGTAAGATCATTTTTCTGGTTTTTTCCCCATAGGGAGGGCTCACAGCCCTCCAGTACTCATTACTGCAGTAATGAGTCCACAAAACCACACCGTTACCCTGTTTTAATTAAGCAAGTTTCCATCAGTTTTTACAGTCTCATTATATACACCGCAGACTACTACTACATGTCTTGTGATTTCTGGGACAGCCACAACCCTGATGAGATATATTCTGAATAAGAGAACCATATCCTCTTTGTAACTACCCTCCAATAGATCCAAATTATGTTACTAAAATATTCAAAAGCCTTTGCTCTCACCCTTCTTTCACTGGCGTAAAGAGTAAATCATTCTAATACCAATAGCAGCTAAAAATACTTCAGTATTTTAAATATACTTTAAACATTACAGCAGGCCTACCAAACTGGGTAAAATAAGCCTGCCTCAGGATGGAGCATCTTCACATTTGGCCAACAGAAGGGCTCCTGCAACCTCAGCAGAGATTCTGGTAGTGAACAAACCAACTTCCAAACTGCTGGAACAGAGAGAGCCAGGCCTTTGGACAGGGTACCACTGTGTGATGCCTCCAAAGAATGAGCTAAATGCAATAGGTTTGTTGAGTGCACTTGTCTGACATGAATAAACCCCAGTCTTACAGCCCCAGCTCCAGATTTGTCTCCAACTTGCTACACAAGATCACTTGTGGCATCATTACATCAGGGCTCCACAGGCACCATCCTGAACCTGTTATTATCTTAAAGGAAATCCCTCCATGGGCACAGACTTCTTCTATACATTAGCCTTCAAACAATATTTTTCTTCTCTAGGAATTTAAAACTTCCCCTTTCTGCCCTCCTTTTTTATAAGTGAGGCTTGAGCCTCAAGAATTAATTCAACAAGTGCAATTTACTGAAGATAGCTATGTGAGAAATCATCCTTTATTTTCCACTGTAATACCTAGAGTAGGAGAAAACTGTGTCATGTGCTTTTTTTTCTTTAATCATCAGCTGCTTACAGATGTCTCTGAAATCTCACATTAATAACAGTGGCTTATTTGCAGCTAAACTGAACACACCTCAGAGCTGTGCCCAGGATGGAGTACACCAGTCAGCAAAACACATTTTCCTACTTCACTCAAAACCAGTGGAGTTATTCTATTGAAGAACACATGAAAACATAGCAGAGCAGAGACCCTTCAGCCTAACACAGCACATCAGTGCAGGCAAAAAAAAGGGATAATATTCTCCTATGCTATGTTGATTACTGGCAAGGTGTCCTTAAAGAAAGTCTGCCCTTAATTTAAAAACACACCCAACCATTTTCAACATCTGAGCACAGGCGAGTGGTGGAGGGGCAGGAAAGCCACGAGGGAAAAACATGGGAGCCCTGGCCCTGGGAGGAGATGGAGGGGCTGCAGTGCTGGGAAGGGATTCCCAGGGCAGAGAGGAGCTGTGAGGGATGGGCTGCCCCTGAGATTCGTTACCCAAAGTGCCTTATATGAAAAAATGTATCGCAGATTTTCTAATCCATAGTTGGCCACACTTTCAGTATCCACTTCTGGAGAGGCTGCAGGGGCTGTACTGCCAGGGAACCACATGTCTGACTTCTGGGAATATTCCCTGGGGAGTTCTCCATCCTATGACACATCAGCTGTCCAATACCTCACTTTACTCCCATGAGAAGGATCACATTTTTCCTTTGCTTCAGGAAAGAACTGGGTTGGTTTGTCTCACTGTCCCCCATTACCACAGGAGATGACTATTCCTCAATGAGTTACTTGACCATTTTCACCAAAGCACCTTCCAGTCCTTGCACTCCACTTCTGCTGTGCAGTGCTTTTGACACTCTGACTGCCACGGCCCTTGACTCTCCTTTTGGGCAAGTTTCTCACACTGTCCTTACAGGAAAACCCTTATTTCAGCATACAGAGATCTGACTACACTAGTAAACCCTACCTGTGTGTTTGTTTCAAAAATAGTCTACTGGAAAATGTATTTCTAGAAATGTTTTCAAACAAATTGCAATGAAAAAATAAATTTAAATATATTTGAGGGCATATGTTTTCTGCAATCCTTGAGTTGTTTTCAAGAGTGCAGAAAATACCAAGCAACTCTCTTTCTGGATAGTTTCATAGCCTTCTATGAATCTACCAAAGTCAAAATTAATGTTGATGCCATTAGATCCGTTACATATTTGAAATTTGAAGCTGCATTACTTTAGCACAGTAAAATTGACCATATCTATCTAGACTTCTATACACTTCCAATGATTTATACTTTAATTTAGGCTTTAGATTTCCATAACATACCAAGTTTTGAGGAGTAAGAGTGTGTAATTATTGTAACAGCTGCCATCTTTCTGAAAAATTCAAGATTTAAGGCCATTTGTAAGCTGCAGCTACCACTTTTATTTAAGAATCAGGGTCCTGAAACGTGTCTGTACAACAAATTATCTAGAGCAGTACCTGTCATGATCTAAAACAGCATCTTCTTATCAGACCCAAGTACAAATGGAGAACTGGGATATTTGTAAATATGTGCAAGAACATGAAAACTAATTAAAAGAAGCCTAACATCTGCAAATTTATTAACTAAGAGCTTATCTGGAAGAAGAAGTATTGTTCAAAGCTTTGTGTATTCATTTTGGAATAGTTTTCCCATTAATTTCTTCAAAAAATAAAAACGCAGACACACGGGAAAGTCTAAATTCAAATCAGATGCAACTTGTATCCAAGACAAAGAAATGTATAAAGTTTGAAAGGTTGTAAGATCATCATTAACAAGTAACTGATCAAAATTCACTTCAAGTTCTATTGTATTACATACTGACTATCTCGACAACATTTTTGCTTACTCCTGATTTTCAGGAGTCCAAGGTGCAACAGCACTGCCAGCTACACAGGGAAATTAATTACAAGTATATTTTGCAGGTTTTCAAAAGGCATACTCAGGAAGCTGTTAATAAGAGTCAACCATTAGAAAGTGCTTTCACTGCCATGAAAGGAAAAATGTCAAAACAATACATGATACTGCTTTTTTGTGAAAAAATACTTTTTGCTTTTTATTTTCACTACAAAAAGATAAATACATTTTCAAACATTGCAGACTCTCATATACCCCTATTTTCCTTTTCTTTCCCCTATACTAAAATAAAAAGAGAACTATAATTTAAATTTGTAATTTCTTGCATTCAACTCCAAGAGAGCAAAGCAAGCCCTGAATTACATTAGAGTATCATGAAAAAAAAGTTGCTCAGGACTAATTTAAGCATATTTAACAGGATTTTGGGTGTTTGTCAGTACCTCTAGAAACAGCATTAAGGGCAAATGCAATAAAACCACATTTGGAAAATGAAATAGCCCAATTTCCAGACTACAACCTCAGTAATGATGCACTTGTTTGTACTCCAGAGGTATCTCTCTCATCTGTCTTGGCTGCCTTGACTCTCATTTGCATGATCTGAAAATCACCCAAACAGTCTGAGATGAGAAGCAATAAATAGGTCTTGCATGTAAAACAAACACTCTTAAGATGACAGAGCTTGAAAAGAGAGTTGAAGAAAATGTGAAATAAACTTCTGCTTGGAAAAGTAATTAAAAGGCCTGAAGTGACAGCTACAGTATTTTATGACTGTGAATTTACAAGAAAAGAACACACCAGGCCAGATCCCTAAAACAGAAGCTGAAGTAAAGGACCTTTTGTCTGCAGACAGGATTGTCACAACTTCTTTCAACACCAAACATGCTGATGCACCAAGGGCTTCAGGTGACCAGAACTGAAAACCATGGGGGATGAGGGGGAGGGTGAACAATGGTCACAATCACCAGATGGAGACTGAAGTGGAAGTTTTATGTTAGAAGGAACCGAGATGTCACCTCTGAGGACCAGAATCTCCCTGCAGAAAGAGACAGTACTGACAAACCCAGGGAGAGCAGACACAAACCCACCTTCAGCAGAAATTTCAATGTGTTCTGTGTGCAGCCCATGAATACATCCCAGGCAGGGATTCAGTCTGAATTACCTGTCAGCAGGCTGTGACTTCCTGCACGGGGGTACAGGTTCCATCTGTTCATCCACACCTTATAAAAAGCACCATCTGCCCACCACCCAAAAATGTGTAACCTGACAACTCACCAGGATGGTTAAGTCAGTGTTTTAAGAACTGAGGCCAGCTCACCATGGTGAGTATCCCACACCACGAATTCGGTATCCTTTCACACCCTATGGCATCATTTTGCAGTTTCAGAGAAGAGAAAGGCTTCTCTCCACAATGTCATAATGGTATTGATTTTTGAAATACAAGGAAGACAAGAAACAGCTCATCTGGTTTTTATTACCATGTATAAACAGTGACAAAATAATCTGCGAATTACAGAGGCAGATTTGATTAGACACATCAGAGTTCAAACACACACTGGCTGTGCAAACACAGAGAAATGCAGCAGAATTTTCAAAATGCCTCCCAATATACAAAGGAAATCTATACAGAGAAACAAAAAGCTCAATTAGAAACTAGGGTTTACTATCAGGAATCCATTCTGATTTAGGAAAGTATTTTAAACTATATTCTTGAGACAGTCTGATGAGGAGTTATACCCAGTGAAAGCCAGTGTGTACATGGATGTCATGACAGCCTAGGTCTTGAAAACAGGAAGAACCCTTTTCAGTAAAATATTTGAATTAAACAGATCTGTGTTAACATATGTTACAACACTATTTATTTATTATTTAATTTGAGGAAAATTAGTGGTTAAAAACAAAAGGGCTATATGACAAGAGCATACTGACATCTGCTGGCTTCTATAAATGTATTTCTCTCAAGATTAGGATTTAAGGCTCTCAACATTTTTTTCTTACCTAATGGGGCTGCAAACAAATTAACATTATCCATCTCTGAGTATGACAAATTAAAACTGGATTCTGTACTTCAAACAGTTAAAGTTTGTGTGACATTCTGTAGCTAAACAATCTGCATAAATATATATCTGCATAAATATACTTCTCCTCCATATTTGACTTCTAAAGTATCACAGGAAACTACTTTTTCCTAATTTGTATAAAAGCACCCAGTGAGAGGGCAGACATTTTACATTCAAATAATTATTTCCCTAATTTCTTTGCAAACAAAAGACTAGTATTTCCAATTTACTATCTAAAGATGTAACTAGAGCTGTCACTCAGGCCAGGCACATAATGGCACATAGTGTTTCACAGTAATGGTTATCAATTAAAAGAACAGATTTTATTTCTATTAGCACTGTGGCAAAAGGATACACATAAAGATAACACCCTTATTACCAAACACACCATAGACTGGAAATGGTACCTAAATACACCAGAGAAGATCCAGGATCTCTTATCATTCAATGTAATCAACACAGGCATTTTGATAAACCACAATATAGTCCCAAAACCCGAACAGATTTCAAACCTGCAGCCTGCAAGTCAGAAATTCTAGTTAATGCAAGTAGTTCCTAAAGCAGCTCTAACCTGGTATCCTCATAAACATGGAATATTTTGTAAATCTTCATGCATTTCCAAATGTATTATTTGAAAAGTGGGTGATAAATTCATTCAATGCTTGCTGTAGGAAACTTAGCTTAGCATTTTCTCCCTCGTGTGCTGTAACACAAAGTTATGGTTGACAATTCAAACACAAAATAGAAAGAATTCAAAATCATAGTTCATAGTGTCAGCAACTCAGATCTGTTGCAATTTGATATTGAGGCATAAATTTAGGATAAGAAACAGTAATGCAAATCATTAAATATGAACAGTTGCTAAGCTGTGCTTAGTGCAAATCATAAATACCTTCCTCGATATTTCTGCATTTCCAAATCAACTATTAGCTGCAAGGTCAATTCCTTTTATCAGCTCATTAACTACACACATTTCATAGATGTGAAAGGATAAATGAAAAACACAAATTCACCTTTCCAGTGCATTATTTGAGTCTATTTTTACTGTCTGCACTTGTGTATTACAGTGAATGCACTAAGCAGCATCTTTATTTCTTAGACTAGACACACAAGGAGGAGTGACAGTAGTTTTTGAACATGAAAAAATTCACAGCTCTCCTCCTGGGAACATTTAACTGAAACCCTTCCAGCCCATTGGAAAACCAGATGAATATGGAGCTCTGACACAAAGGAGAAGAAGCAGAATCAGCTTGTCTGGCTCAGTTGCGTGTCTTGGCCATTTAGCAATGGCTCATTTACCTACTGCTCAGAGGAGAGAGACAACACACACCAATCCCTAAAGAAAAACAAGCAATAGAGAGGGATGGAAAGTCCAGCACTCACCACAGCTTTCCAGGAACCTGCCAGGAAGCAGAGCTGCCATCACTGACACAGAGAACCCCGACAGCAGAGCTGGAGTGTTTGTGCACCACACAGCATCAGCACAAGAGCAAGTAGTGCACAAACACTTCACAAGGACCCAAGTATACACATACCCCTTGGCATATATTATCCAATTCACAGGTTCTGCTACCAGAAGAAGCACACACGCCATCCCAGGTCATCAGTCAAGCTTCCCTGGTTGCCACTCTCTCCCCCTTCCATAGGTGTGCACGCTCAAATGTTCCTAAGGTGAGGATTTGGATTTCAAACTCTTCCAGCATCGTGCCAGGAAGGACCACCCACAATCAAGTGTCAAATAGCAATAGAACTGTGCTTTAGCACTGGTTTGGAATTCACTTTCAATTTCCTCATTTGAATCAGTTTATTAAATTATTTAAACTTCTTATGTATTAAACATCAGCAGAGAAAATTCTTAAAAAAAAAAAAAAAAAAAAGGGGAATCTGTTATTACCCTACAAGCTTCCTACTCTTTAAAAGACAATTCCAGATTGCTAAACTCCACAGCTGAAAAGAGCCAGCCTTCCAGCAGAGTGAGAGAAAAAGCACATCCTTTGGACATCTCCAAAGTCAGTCTTTGACCCTGGCTGCCCCACCTGGCTACTGCCACAATCGTTGCAAAAATATCAGGTCTTAAATAATTAAAAAAGTATTTTACCAGGAATTAATTAAAAAGAATTAAAAATAGAGCAGGCTTCCTCAGAGCAATTCAGAGGACTCAAAGTGCAACGACCTCAAAGGCACACACTCCACCATGAGCTGCTCTAATTCATCCTGGCAAAACTAACAAGGGAAGTAAGAAGAGGAGCCCAAATGATACAAGATTAAAGGACACCAAAAGTGATTCACATGAAAGAAGTTCTGTAGCTTTTTGAACTCAACTTTGGAGACCTTCAAAGAAGAAGAAACTTGAGACCAAATAGCAAAGTAGCCAGCAAATGCAGCACGAGGTATAAGTACAATGTAATTCAGTCACATTATGGCCATGTGGAACCACACTGGATGACAATGTGCTCCTTAAAAGACCTAAGACCTATTATTATGACAGGTGCAGTGCTAGATTTAAGCACATGTACAGCAATAAAGCAACCAATTTATCACTTAAACTTTCCCTCAATTAATAAAGATGCATCCACTTATGCAACTAATAGAGCATTCCTTTATAGGCAAAGTGTAAATCTATCACAGCAAAGCACAGACAGCTACAGGTGCTGAAGTTCGATTCCTGCAGACAAAAGTATGAAATCCATAGGTAGGAAGAATTTATCATCAAAGAAACTTGCTCTCAGTTTCTACTTCACTTGTATTTATTAATTCCTTGTGACCAGCACTGTCATGGACTCTGGAAGTTTACGACATAACTATGGAAACATTATTTTGATCTAATTTGTACCATAATCAACTCTTGAGCAACTTGAAAAATATTCTCACCCTGAGAAAGCTTCGATAAATAAATATTTTTTTGGCATTAGAAATTAGTGTCCAATCTTTCTGCTTATTCTAGTGACAAAATCAGTGACAAAATACTTAATAGATTCAGCAGGGAACCAATTTTTACAATTGTAAAAGTTATTGTCTACTAGAAATACTTACTCTAAAAATTTGGATTCACATTTTAATCTATTGCTTCGTAACAGCACAAATATGGAAAGGGAAGAAAACTCTATGTTACTTCCAACATCAAAGAAAACTTCCTTATTTTCCTTTATTTTCCCTGCTTGCAAGTCTTTAATGTAGAGAAGCATTATATTGCCTATTAGATTTATTTATTAAAAATTCCACCTGTTTTAAGATGTTTATAAAGCAACACTGATACTAAGAATTATTCATGACCTATTATTGTTATTTTATTCAACAATACAAAACCTCCCAAATACAACAATTAAAAAAGCCCACACCAAACCCTCCCACACCAGCCTGTCAGGGACATGTTAATCACACATGAGCTGCAGCTCAGGACATAGGCACTGACAGGACCATCACAATTTTGACTCTGGGGACACCCCTGCAAAACTAATTTGCAATTAGAGCCCACGTAATGGCGCTGATTGGGGTGAAGATGCTGTCTCCTACATGACCATTAACTTCGAAGGGAGTGGATTTTTACCTATATATATTTGTTACATTATTGTATCTTCCTAAATTTGATTGCCTTAATCATTTGTGTCTAAAAATTCTTTTAAATTATTCCTTTTTATTAAAGACAGGGCTTTTGTCTATTACTCTGAGATGGCATCACAGCCTCACTGTACTTTTCAGCTTCCTCCAGAAACCCCCCTCAGTCCTGCAGAACCGTTTATATCACAGTACCCCAACTTAGTCTGCAAATGTGTTTGGATGCATTATAACAAAAAAGCACCTTCACAATTACAAGAAAACAAAACATTTAGGTTCCTACATAGACAAGTTTGTACATAAATGAGACCTGAAGCAACACTCCGTTTGAAAATCCACTCAGGTTCTAACAAACACACATTTTTAAAAAGGCTGCAATGAAACAGCAGTTTGAGTCAATTCAAAGGCAGGAACACAACCACGAACGCTGAAACAATGGGAATGGGAAAACCTCTGGCTAACCACATTAAAAGGGAAACAGGTAGCAAGTGTTATCACCCAAGTTGATTACACACTGTCCTGCAGTGAAATGGCAAGTGCTGAAAAAAAAACTATGCTCAAAGTGCTTAAAGGGGCCAAACTACGTGACTGCACCGTTCTGCCTGATTGTACCAATATGCCCCAACAAGAACTGATTAATCAGGGGTTTCACTGGATATGACATTCCCAGAGTAGAGGATGAAGGAACGTTTCAGCACCAAAGCTGACTGATTTGAAGTTATTTTACAGTGTGAGGAGTAAAAGGTGGTTTCAGTATCAAAGAACACGTGATTTTAGCACAAGTCTTACACAAAGCAAAGGNTACTAGAAATACTTACTCTAAAAATTTGGATTCACATTTTAATCTATTGCTTCGTAACAGCACAAATATGGAAAGAGAAGAAAACTCTGTGTTACTTCCAACATCAAAGAAAACTTCCTTATTTTCCTTTATTTTCCCTGCTTGCAAGTCTTTAATGTAGAGAAGCATTATATTGCCTATTAGATTTATTTATTAAAAATTCCACCTGTTTTAAGATGTTTATAAAGCAACACTGATACTAAGAATTATTCATGACCTATTATTGTTATTTTATTCAACAATACAAAACCTCCCAAATACAACAATTAAAAAAGCCCACACCAAACCCTCCCACACCAGCCTGTCAGGGACATGTTAATCACACATGAGCTGCAGCTCAGGACATAGGCACTGACAGGACCATCACAATTTTGACTCTGAGGACAC
>VYZS01104953.1:20447-50849 GCA_013400695.1 Neodrepanis coruscans
CCCAATTTTCACATAATCCCACCCAAAAAAAAAAAAAAAAATCCAACCACAAACACAAACCAAACAAAAACACAAACATTTAGAGTTGGAAGTTTCTACATCAAGTCTGAGTTTACTGAATTACTTTGCTGAGGGGGGATGGGGGGAAGGATGTATTTTCAGGCTACCTTCTTATTGTTCTGATCATATAATACTCCCTCACATCTAATACACAGACCAAACTCAGAGACAATAAAACTCTTAGAAAGCCTTTGGAACCATCAGCCAGGAGAGCATGACCCTATGAGTGTCCTCATCAACGTAAGTACATCAGCACATATTCATACCTTATTGGATTCCAAAAAAGCCCAATGGCAAAGTGATTAATAGATGCCCAGAAATAAAGGAAAAGTTTGAATCACAACTACCACCATAACAGATTCAAGACCACAGAAGTACAAAACACAGCAGCAGAAAACTGAGAGTCACCAAGTCCTCACACAGACCATTCACTTAAGAGTTGTACTCAATGATCTCTGTGGGTCCCTTCCAACTCAAAATATTCTCTGTGTGTGTGATTTTGTGTAACTCCAGCTCTCCCTACCACTGGTTTAACATTGAAGAGCTTAAATACAACAATTGCTTGGATGGTACTCTACAATGTACCCTTGTATTTTTTTTTTTTTTGGAGTCATAACATTTCTGTACCCTGAACTTTCCTGGTCAGTGGGGGTGTACAGGAGGGTTTAAGCCAAGTGCATTGCAAACTGAAAAAATGTGCATATTTTTAGTGTTTGCAATGCTGGTTCCAGTCAGCAGCACCTACCCTGCAGTCAGCTTAGGGTTGTTTATCTTAAAAGTAATTTAGTTTTGCATGTCTGCCCTTTAACACAATCAAGACTTCTAGCTCAACCTGCTGTAACTATATTCCCTTACACCTTTCCAGCTGAAGCAGAGAGGCAATTACTTTAATGGATATGAGTTTGCTCAGTCACTTTTCCCCAATCTCTCTTACTGACTGCAGTCAGTCTCCCACTGACAGACACTCCCACTCTATAGCACAGTGCTTCCCATTTCAGGCAGTTGTCTTAATTTTAGGGCACTGAATTGCAGAGGCACATCCTAAGGCATCTGTCAATGTAGAACTTACTTTTACCTTGCTCCTTTCAGGGTATTGGCACATCTTGCAGTCTGGAACACAAGATTTTGGAATTGCATCCAAAGTTGTAAAATATTCTGGGATTTTAACTGGCTTTGAGAAAACTGCCATAGAGCTGCAGACCTGTGCATCTCTTATGTTAGAGATACTTCAACCAACTTCTGAAAGTTACATACTTATACAATACTTAACAGTTTCTATCTCCTCTAAAAGAGCCAAATAGTTAATACCTAATAACACAAACTGAATTTCAGAATATTCATCAAAAACTTCACTTATAAATATTCTTCCTTCTGGACAGGATCTCTGAAAAGTACAAAATCTGGAGCAGAAGAGTTGCCACCTACTTAGCAAAAAATAGTATTTCAAAGTATGATGAGCATATTTTTGGCATTTGATGTTGCTTGGTAGCTAATTGTAACCCATCCTGTGAATCAACCATGACTGCCTCTGTGTTCTACAGAATCCTACACATGCTCCAGTAGCATTATTAAATACCACTGGCAATCCCAGCATCCCAGAAGGGGTTTTCCATGCCCTTTCAGTTTACATTCACTCTTTAGTGCTCCAACTTGAAGGACACGGATAAAATTATCTTATTCACAGTAAGCTGTGAATTCTTGGCACAGTAAATTTTAGGAAAAGAACAGTTATGAAGGGAAATTTTAATAAATACTGAGAGCTTCATAAACAGTTTTTAATCATGAAAACTTACATTCAGAATAGGTGATAAAAAAGCCCTATTACTGATAATGTACACAAGAATGCACAACATAAAGGGTCAGAGATGGCATTATACCTCCCAGAATGAGGACTTGCACTACAAAATAATCAAGGGCACTGAAAAATCCAAGTATTTAATTTAAAGAAACAAACTCACAAAACCCATTAAAAAGTGCAGCTAAGCAAAAAAAAAAAAAATGGGGGGAAGCAACTACAGCAAAAAAAAAAGACTTCTCAATAATGCATTGGGAAAAGATCCTCAGAGGCAGGAGTTTTCTGCTCTCAGGAAATATTACAGCTCAAATTTTCCACAATTGAGTCAACACAGATCTGTGACCAGAAACAGTCAAGGGACCTGATATTCTGTTTGCCACTCTTTTAAGCCCTGTCTATTCACTTGGTTTGTAACTCTTCAGCTTTATTCACATGCTGCTTTTACAAAGGTGTACGAGACAAGAGCATCTCCATCTCCCACAAGAAAAAGGAAGGAGTCAAGAATTAAGTAGAGAGAGTTCTGAGAGATGCAGCAAATAAACACATTTTTCCACTCCTATATTTCTCTCAAGCTGTAGTAGGGTACATCAATCTTAATTACATAAGATCCATCTTTTTCAGGCAAGTACACCTTTCAGAAAACTAAATGCTTAATGTTGCCACGCCTTCCACAACTGTAAATAATATTTCTTCTTGTGGCCAACATTAGGAATTCTACCATTATGGCATATAATGCTTATAGTCAGCTTTAAAAGTCAGATAATGCCATTTCAAAGCTACAACATGATAAATTAGTGGTGGCAAATTTTTTACTCGGCTATTGCTGATGTCTATCCTTTATTTCCAACTATCTCAACTTCCCTCAGTGCAAGTGAATATTGAACAGCTTTTTGGTCCTAAACAAAGCTGCACAAAGAGAGACCAATGATACTATTTCCATTCAATTCCTTCTAAATACTTGGCAAAAACCTGGCAAAGCCAGAATATATAGAGACCTGCCCCACAAAGCAATAAAAAATACTGGCAAAGAAACTGAGTGGGCACACCAGAGGGAGACAGAGTTTGGAGGGAATAAGATAAAATCCTTTAGAAGAAAAAAAATATGGAAAAGACAGCAAAAGCAGGAAGAAAAGTAAGAGGAGAAGGGGAATAGAAACATATGCAAACATCCACCAGAGAGGTGGGAACTGATCCTGCCCTGGGCAGCAAGAACAACACAGGAGCGGCTGAGACCCCTCTGGCCTTGCTATTTCGTGTTTAACTTCAAGGGAGCTTTGTGCAGGACTCAGGAACACACTTCAAAACCCCCCAGCACGGGCAGCCATGGCCTCAGGACATAACATTCCCCTCCTTTGCAGCAGTGCACACCAGCAGGGATTACATATGCATGGAGTGTGTAAGCATCACTACCATAATTCTCAATGCTGGGAACTGGACCTTGGAATCCTATACATTCTGTACTGGAAATGGATTGCATTATGCATCCAAGAATTAGCAATCCCACTCACTTCCTCAACACTTGACTCCTGACAGTATTTCTGTCATTTAAGGGTGCCCTTTCATGAAAACCAGAACAACATCCTCATCACGTCAAGGACACCAAGTGCTTCAATTACAAGAACTATAAAAATCATCAACGTACTGTGAATTTTATTCATTACGTTTGTCAGTTCTATTACAGATACTCAGTTAAGTACTAATAGAAAAAAGAAATATAGTCCTGACATTAGAAACACAGACTTCATTTCAGGAAATGCTGAATCTTTTGTCTAATGTATTCAGAAGAAGAATATAAACGAGACCTGGGCAGCCAAGCCTTTACAGCCTCCACAAGACAGTGAGCAGATCTGGACTATAATCAGCAAAGCTACATAAAAATAGTTTCCTGAAATCTCACTAAAGGCATTTCAGTAAGAGTAAATAAAAAGTAAATTAAAAATACCTATCCCAAGTCACTGATATAATCGTGATAACTGGAGCATGTGATACCAACCACTTTCCTGAAAACCAAACAATCTATTGATATACATACTGAAAAGTCCAACAGCCCCACTATTCTTCTCAATATGTATCTTCTCAAGCAGCTATGACTATTTGGTCTCCAAAACATAACTATCTGATTACAAGGACTAGCTCTCTTTTAGACTGTAATACATCTACAATCACCAATCTCTACCAGAGACTGACAAAATTTTACTTCTACTTTCACAGCCCATACTTCCAAATCACTAATAAAATACACAGCATCTTTCCCTCCTCAAGGATCATCAAGTCTAGAGAAGTGAAGTAAGAGATTCGACGTTCTTAGGACACCATCATCAGCATCTGTTTGATGATCCAGTTCGTCTTGAATAAGATGAATCTTATTTAAAGTGAAGAAAACACTCATCACTAAACTACTTCAGAGCGTAACATGCTATGCCATATTTTCAATTCAGAGACCAGATAAACAAAGCTGCAGCTTTGGAAAAGATCTTTCACACTTCGCTGATGTGAATCACTCCAGTCAAACTTCAGACCACATTCGTTTCACCATCTGTGCGAACCATGTTAAGTTGGCAGCACCATGTCCAACAGCCACATCACAGATTTTGGAAACGTACGACGCTGCCACTCACATCGCAAACCCGTCGCAGTGCAAAGTCCTGCCCCTGCTGAGGAGCGGCAGTCCTGGATGCAAGTGCCTATACGTCTTCAATGTGTACAGTGTCACTGAACAGGTATTCAGACAACACTGATACTTTTTTTTTCCTGGCGGAACCGTGCGGGAGAAAACGGTACGATGAATCGCCAATAAAAGCAGCAAATACCAACGACTTACAGGCAGGTCGCTCCCTAGCAGCTGCATCCTTTTAAGCAGCAACTCATCTGACCCCCCCACTGCCCATATTTCTTGTTCTTCCCCGTGCTTGGGAGCCACCTCCGTGCGCCCTTTTCCCCGCACTACCTTCCACTTTCTCAGGCGAAAGCGGAGCGGGCGCGGTACCCCCAACCCCGCGGAGCGCCCCGGGCTGGGCAGCGCGCCCCTGCCCGCGTGGCACCGACCGCTGCAGCCCCGGACCCGTGCCTCCGGCCCGGCTCTCCCGCAGCTCCGGCTCCCCGAGAGAACCCCAGACTCGGGCACTCCGCGGGTGCGCATCCATCCCTCCCCCCGGGCCGCCCCCGGAACTTTCCGGCCGCGGAGCGGAGCGGGACCATTGCAGCCCCCGCGCACCTGCCGGGATGCTCCGCGCCGAGTGGCCCCGCTGCCCCCGCGCAGCCCCGACCGAAACTCACCATAAAGAGGCGAGCGGAGGCGAAGGGTCGCGGCGCGTCTCCCGTCCGGGGCGGGCGGCCCCGCCAGGCAAGTGGCAGCGGGACGCGGCTCCCGCCGCCGCAGCAGCCCCTTCCCGCGGGCAGCGCCGCCNTGCCCCCGGCGATGGAGCGCGGATGCGGCCCCGGGATGCGGGGGATGCCCGCGGCCGGGAGCTCCGCCGAGGCGGGACCTCCCCGGGTTACCGGCGGCGTGGCCGTAAGTTTGCGTCCTCGGCGGAGCGGGGGGCGCCGGGGCTCATCCCGGAGAGCTGCGCGATTCCCCGCGAGGAGCGTGCAGGGCTGTCAGCGCTGATGCGGGAGGCAAACGCGCGCACACACAGACATGCACATACACACACATGCACATACACAAAGCGTCACGGGGGAAATTGCTGATTAAAACGATGCCCTTGGCGATCCTCAGCCATCTCTGTGCTTCCTCTCCTTCCTCTTTCCCAAAGGATACCAAATCTTACAAGAATTCTAATGCTCGGCTAATGAGAAGAGCATCGCAGCATCCCGAAACGCATGAATTACTGTTAAATCAGACTGACAGCAGCTATTTACAAGAAAGTTTAGAGAAGAAAATAAACATCAACACCTATCAGAACACTGCCTTGTCCTTCTCAATACATTAAGCATTAAGTCTGTAATGATCAAACATTTTCATGCTGCTCAACCTTCAGTTACAATAAATTAATGCCACTGAGACTTACTTCAATATGTAAACCGGTATCAATCACAGAGGGGGAGTGTGAGGATCAGACAGATGTGCTACCCCCCTGTGGTTTAGGAGTAGGAAGTTGTTTTAAGCATGGAGATGGAAATGCAAACAAGTGACAATCAGGTGATAATGAGGAGGCAACCTTTACATCGTAAGTGTGGGATTCCTTAAGAAACCTTCATATGAATAATCTCCCTATAAATTCTTTCATCTGTGCAGAATATAAAGTCAAATTTAAACAGCAGTTCCCACATTTATGATGTACAGAAGTACCTCAAAAGCATCTCTGTATCTCCCTGCCCCTCCTGATGGATTTGGAGCTTGGCCTATTTCTGTTGCTATTTCAAGGCCCAAGGTGTGATCCTGGATCCCCTAAATACGTAAGTCAACGGAACTGCTCAGAAATGTTCCTTTACCAAGTCACGCCGATTTATGAAGCTGGGTCGTTTCAAACAGTAACTAAAGAGTTTATAATTTTTCATCAAACATGGAGCAGTGTTAAATTAACAGCTGGAAAACTTTAGCTCCACCTTGTTTAAATCTATCAGATTACTCAGAGGTACAAAGATAGTCAAACATTTATTTTCAGGATCTGAATTGAAATGATGAAGTTATCACAACAGACTTTCAAAATATATGTCCCACTCTGTAGGCTGATCCCTGTGAAGTTCATAGAAAGATCCCTGGATGGACCTTCAAATCTACACTGTGGTTTTCCTTCATTTCTGTTTTCAGCCTTCTAATTCACTCCCAAATCAACACAAAGACGGCAAAGGGAGGCTTATGTGTCCAGCAAATGTAAGCTGGAGGTCAAGACATTACACTGAAGTTTTTCAAACTGCTCCAAAATGATTTTACAGTGATAAACTCGGCACTCTATGCAGTATAAAATACCTAAAGACATATTTACTAATCCATCTATGAGAAAGTGATACGAGTAGAAGCCTAGTAAGAAGAAATGAAACACAATGCTGACAACATTTCTTCAGCTCTTCCTTAATTCATATATTTAGGCCCTCTTATAGGAAAATAATTTTCAACATTCTGATTAAATATGACTGACTACTTTGATAGGTTTGCCATATCTTCTACTTTGTCAGCACTTTTTAAAGACTGAACTGTTAAAAATCCTGAAAAATGAACTTCCATGAAAAAAAATTTCCACACTTTGATATTATCATCATATGCTGATGTAGCAGGAGGCGAACTTTCTTTCTGGTGAAACTTTTGCAAGTAGGTTATTTAAGGTAAATCCCAGCTAACACTGACCACTGATTGACTCAGAGTAGTATCAGATGCTCAAAGACCCTTGCACAGGACCATGCAGCCCCAGGTTTATGAGACAGAGAAAGGAGGGGCCATCTAGTGCCTTCCCAAGTGAAGCAGCCAGGAATTCCTTTCTCCTCTCCATACATGTAATATTCAGAGCAGCACGATGCAAACATTGCATCTGTCACTATCCATTCACCTGTCTCTATAACACTGGCAGTGTTTATCTGGCCAGCTAGCAGTCTCAAGAATAAAGAACTAAAAACCATTTGAAGGTGCTAAAATAATAAACAGGTGAAGCTCACACAAATATATGAGCTAAACCAAAACACTTTATGAGAGAACACAGAAATCTCACAAACTGGACTTTATAAAAAGTTTTCTCTAGGCATTTGAGCATTTCTGGTGAGCAGTGAATACCCAGTGGAATAGTGAGAACTGCTCACAGGAGTAAAAGTAAATCAGATGCAGGTGTTTGTGATGCTCTTCTGTCCCTGATTAGAGAAACAGGGATGTGTTCCTGACTGGATCAGAGCTTGTCTTTTGGAGTCTCAAGTCCTACATATTCTCCTTTTGTACAAATCCTGTCAAAAAGGTTCTTGTGGCTTGTTTTTCATATCTGTTTTCCCTTTGTTCCCTTCACATGAAAGAACCTTGAACTGCAAGTCAGATCTTCCTTAAAAGACCTCCTCCATCCTCAAAACTTTGCCATCGTTATTATTTATAGACTCCCCGCTGAGGTTAAAGTCTTGGGGAAGAAATAACTGTTGATGAGAAGAAAGGACAGATAAATTATGAGCAACGAGATGCCAGCAGAGAGAGCATCAGATTCTCACTTGAGTCAGTGGCAGAGCAGAGAACAGCACCCAAATATTGTTTTCTGATCCAGTGATCCAAGCATTACAATATTTTGTTTCCTAAACATCATGTATCCAAATATACCTCCCTGTGTATCTCATAGGCAGGAACTGCCCTCAAAAAGGAACATTTAAAGCACTTGATGGAAAAAAAGGTTGGTAATTCTACCTCAAAATTGCAAATGCATGCAGCCACAATTCTCAGTCATTCTGTAGGAAATACTTACAAAGAAAATACAGAGATTTAAATACAATTTTCTAGTTATGCACTTAAGTTCTTTGAAAGGAAACATTTGTGAATTTAATGTAAATTATCAATGGCAAGAGAACAAAATAAAAGGCTTGTAGTGAAAGGTTGTGTTGAAACATGATGTTTTGAACACGCTCCCAATCAGGGGTTAATTCTTACAATATTTTAAAATTTTCTGAATAAAAGCCTATTTGTGGATTTATTAAAATTAGAAACATTTTTCCCTCTGTAGTAAAATGTTTTTAGTTTATTTCCGAATTTGGGAGCAGGTGTGTGATTGTTCTAATCAAGAGATCTCAAGAAAACAGACCTCTGTTATGTGGGAGATGAACTGGAGGTAAAAGATAATGACACTATTTGTAGTGAAATATGTGATCTTAAAGGAAAGANATACAGAGGTTTAAATACAATTTTCTAGTTATGCACTTAAGTTCTTTGAAAGGAAACATTTGTGAATTTAATGTAAATTATCAATGGCAAGAGAACAAAATAAAAGGCTTGTAGTGAAAGGTTGTGTTGAAACATGATGTTTTGACCACGCTCCCAATCAGGGGTTAATTCTTACAATATTTTTAAAATTTTCTGAATAAAAGCCTATTTGTGGATTTATTAAAATTAGAAACATTTTTCCCTCTGTAGTAAAATGTTTTTAGTTTATTTCCGAATTTGGGAGCAGGTGTGTGATTGTTCTAATCAAGAGATCTCAAGAAAACAGACCTCTGTTATGTGGGAGATGAACTGGAGGTAAAAGATGATGACACTATTTGTAGTGAAATATGTGATCTTAAAGGAAAGAAAATCCAGTTGTGCTGGTTGCAGATTATTACAAATTTCAGTGCCATAAACACTTGATGAATCATGTTTCAAAGAATTATACGTTGGTATAAACTTTGGTAATAGTCCATTGACAGTTAAGCTTTGGGACATTGGCAGGAAGGAAGTGTAGTCTTGAATGATCTGGAGAAAGATGGTGTCCATTCTTGAAATTCATGACAAAACAGGACACAAACTTACAAAAATGGACAGATCCCCTTTCACACACAACACATGAAAAACTTGTACTGTGCTGATGGTGTAGGGTTTTAGTTTAACCTCCCATTTCTTAAGTGCTTTTTAATTCTTGACAACTTATAGTGTCTTGAGCACTTTTTTTCTGGATGGTGTGTTGATTGGAGTTGAATAAAGACAATGGTATCATGTGTGTGGTCAGATTAATGAATTTGGTTAGACTGAATTTGTCATTTGCTTTACAGAGCAAGGATTATTTGCTGTGTATCAAATACTGGCACCTAAATAGCTTAATGCTTTTGTCTCCATGTCAGAAGAAGGAGTTAAGCTGTTTCTGAGTGTTTGTTAATATAGTTCTACTTAGGAGACTAATTCTGGAATATTTGACCCATATTTTTAAGTTCTTATTACAATATTTCATATTTCAGTCTTAAATAATAAAATGAGCTATATTGTCCCATAGATTTTATATCTACTTAATTAGAAATTCATAGCTATTTAGTAGACTCTTTGAGTAGAAAGATAATATTTCTATTTTTAATGCCCTAATAGCAGTATATTCATGTGCTTGTATCTATGTATGTATAAATTTGAGAGTTTCCAACTTACCTGCCTGTGAAAAAGTGTTAACCTCTTTCTTTTCTCCAGGGAGCTTTTATTTTTCTCTCCCCTGACTTTGACTTACAACATATGTCCAGTTTCTCTTGAAGAAACATCTTGAAGAAGCAACTGCACACCCACCTCATCAGCATCTCCTTATTTTTATCACTCTGCTTTATCTCCAGGTTATTTTTGGAGTGCCTTGGGATTGAAGACTGTTCAGATAGGGCTGATGACTTATTGTATTATGTGTGGTAAAAAGGTCAGGCTGGTTTAACTGACCTTTCTTGTAGGAAACCTACAGGTCTGAACGTTGCCTTTTGCTGTCTTGTGTGGAGGGATTGGTTCATGGATTAAACATTACCAGGTTTTCTGCTTCCCTTTCTGTTTTCACTTCCAGTTATATTTAGACAGGGCTATGGAAGTGTTGAAAGGGATTGGTAAAAGTAATGATGTCAGCCTTTTCTCCTTTATGTTTGGGACATTTGCAAGGGAGACATGACCTGTTACTGAAAGAACCAGACTCTGGAAAATTTCAATCCAGTGCCATCTCCATCTGGTTCCTGAGGATGCCACTGCCACAATTCCCCTTTCTCTTCCGCTCTCCAATGATTTTCTTCCCTGTACAAAGACAACAATGACCCTGAGTTGCCTTTTAAAGGAGCTACTGGACCACTTAGCTGTAACCACACAGCCAGGATCCTGTGTAATTCTGTGCTGGCCCATATGGACCATGGTGCTTCTTTTTAAGGAGAGTAAATACTGCAGATGCTGCTGAAAGGCTTTGTAGTTCTTGTCATAAATATGGGGTGCCCTGACAGAGCAAAGGTGAAAGTTATCTGCTCAGTAATAATTCCTGGGGAATGTGTTTGAACTGGAGTCGTCTTTATTTCTTACATTTCCATAGCAGGATTCAGAGTAACCAAAGAACTGACAATTTTTATGGTTTCTCCAAGTGCAACTTCTGATCATGTAGTAATTAATCCATTTTTCCATATAAAATCATTTGTACAGATTTGGAAGTATTTTTCCATACTTGCAGGCTGTGCAGTTTATTCTTTCTAGAGCTGTCTGGTCAAAATGGCACCTGTGACAACTTAAGAACATGAATTTTTTTTTTTTTTTTTTTTTTTAATTTGAAGAATGAATTGAAATACTCCTACTCAAAGACAGAATTTGGAAAAATCTTTCATGAAAACTACTTGATTCTCAATGCTCCAAAGCAAGTTTCCAGCTGGCCTTTGTAGTTCATTAATCACCGGATTTTAGAATTATCACCCATCCCTCAGCCTAACAGAACTGAAGACAGCAGATCCTGGAGTGTGGAATAACATAATTAAGAACCACTTGCCTAAGATCACATGTGATTCTATGTTTGCAACAGAGAAATGATTTACAACAGTTTTATCAACAACAATAGTTATTGTTTAGCAAAGAGAAAGAACAAGAAATTTCCCCAAAATAATGAAATATTTTCCAAAACTTTTAACTGTGAATCTGCATTGCTTTAAATAATCAAGCTGAAAAGTGGCCCGTGATAAATAAGAGAGAAAAACCTGCAGAGGTGTATTCACTGCCTTTTGAGGGTAGAAACTCCCAGAATGTAGGCAGTTTTGAGGGATCCCTTAAAACAGGAATCTTCCATTTGGCAGTATTGGATTTAGGACCCTCTGTGACACAGCCATGTGTGCACGGTGCTGATGACCAGAGGATCCCAGAAAGAAAGACTTATGGAGAAGGGATTCTTTATTGCAAAATCATCTGTTTTTATAGTGCAAAGATTGTTTTGGTTAACACAGCCAATAGACAAAAGGAAAGGTGGTCATGTGTTATGCAGAGGTCACTAAGTCAGTGTCTCAGAGCCACAGTAGATCACAAGACGATGTTTACATCCCTAAGACGTTGCATCATAGTCTGGACAATTTAATAATGCCACACCAAAAAATCCAAGAGTTGCAGAAAGTCAGATCTGCCACAATCCCTGCCTGCATGTCTTTGGGAATTAGACTATGGTTGCAGAAATAGGTAATTTCTTTCTAGTATTTTTATCACTAATGTATTCACATCTCTGCTCTCATATGCGGAATATATATTAGATTCATAAAAATGAATTGAAATTTACTATTTCCTGGATTATCTTATTCCAGTTAAATCCTTGATTCATAAGGCAATTGCTGAAGATAAATAGAACTTCATGAATTGTTCATAAACTGCACAAATTCACAAGTTAGAGATGAAAAATTTAAGCCACAGAACCCTTCATCTGTAGGCCACAAATTCAGGTCCAGGTTTGAGATCAGAAGCTCCCAAGATCCATTTTCATCTTATCACCTGAAGGCTTTCTGGTAGCATTTGTAACTCAGTTTGTACCCTCAATTCCATCTTTATAGGATAAGTGGCCACATAAATAATTCACTGGAACGTGTCAGAAACAAGAAGTTGGGAAATGTGAAGTCTCCTTCATCCATTCCACTATATAAGCAGCACACAGAAGCTAATTTTCTAACCTTTCACCAAAGCTTTGCATGAAACAACACATAGGAGCTCTTGCACATTTTTAATAAAATAAAGCTCCTCAAATATCAATTCTTTCTAATAATATTCTCCTCTGGAAATACCACTGTTGAGGTTTTTCTGTTCTTTACTGGAAAATTATTAGGAAAACCTCACCAGGGACCTTAGGCTACACAAGTGTTATAGAAAAGCTTCTCCTTAATAACTTTGACGTTCAGTTGTTAGAGGGCAGCACATCAGAGTCAGACATACCTGAGAGAAAAAACAGAAGGGCAGGGGGGACATGCAACTGCTTATTTTAGGTTTTCATGGGATTTTTGTATTGTGGGTTGGATTATTGTGATTTTTAATGGACTGTAATAATGTGCATAACCTTAAACCTGTTTTTAATATGAATGAGGAGAAGGCATAGAGATTGCTCCCCACCTTTGTCTTGGCAGAAGTCTGGCAGTGACTCCCAGGAGAACATGGAGTAATAGAATCACAAAATGGTTTGTGTTGGATGGGACCTTAAAGTTCATCTTGTTCCAGCTCCCCTGCCCTGGGCAGGGAACCTTGCAGTACCCCAGGTTGCTCCAAGCCCCATCCAGCCTGGCCCTGAAACACTTCAAAAGCACAACATTGAGCCACTTGATCTGCAGTAATTTAGGTCTAATGACTTTTAGTCCATGATGTGAATGCCAGCTCCTCTACAATGTGTGAAATGAGAAGAAGCTGAAGTCCACTAATGCTTGACTAGAGTCTGACTAAAAATTACGTCTGCATTGGTAATCACTAAGCTTATTTCTGTACCTCTGGAAAACTAGAGTTTTAAATAAATCAGATTTTTATAATATTTTATGCCAATTTAAATACTTTTCTCTTGCATAATCTGTCAGAAGATTTTTTTTTTCCTGAGGAATTGATTGAAACTAGGCTTTTTTTTTCCTTACAAGGTTTGTTACATCATACCATCACACTGAGACCCTAATCAAAGCTGACAAAGGATTTGTACTTATGAGCGAGTTTGCACTGGCACAGAACATCATTGGAGAACCATGTCCAGTGTCCTGCCTTTGTCCCCACTCACTACACTACACTCATAGTTTGATAAATTAAAAATTACTTCTACTGCTTCTACCAGGTAGCCTCCTGGTAAACTCCAGGCTGTCCAGATGCAGACAAGTTGGGAACTGATGTGAGAATCATGCCTGAGCCTCATTTTTAATTAGAAAAAAAACAACAAAGAGAACTTGTTAAGACATTTGTGCCTACAAAAACGGTCAACACATAAACATCCAATATTGCAGCTATACCTCTCTTACTAAAGGCAGGGCTTTTTAGGTAAGAATCATGTTGAAATAATCAACCAGAAGTGACAATACTGTACTGAAGCAACATTGGACCCTCCAGAGCTTTGATACATTCCCATTTTCTAAGGTGTATTTACAGCCAGTCAATGACTACAGAAAGCATCACATCAATACAGAGATCAAACTGATGCGTAACATGATTTTACAAGCCACCTCTGTGAATTGCCTTTATGAAAATAAAGGCCACATGTTAATTGCTTTAAATATTGTAAGGGATTAAGCAATTAATGTGGGTTTTTTTAATAGAATCGAGTCAATTAAAAAATACTTTCTTTTCTAGTCTACTACATGGCCTTAAATATGAGTTGAAGTGTTAATGAACCTGTAGTAATTTTACACAGATGGACTGTGGAGGCTGACCAGGACCTTAAATAACAGGAACTTCAGTGAGGCTTCAGCTGGGCACCTGCTGCTGCAGAAAACCCTTCAGGTTACAATTCATTCCTTGAGGAAATAAGTTTTTCAATCTGTATGGCAGTAAGAGCTTCCAAAGGGCTTGATCCTTTTTGAGATTGAGAGTTAGGACCCTAAACCACTTGAAAATTCTACAGGTTTTATAGAAAAACTCACTTGATTAATCTCTAGCAGACTCTGCAAGGTTACTGACGAACTATAAGGGAACCACTACTAATTTTTGTTATTAACCTCATTTGACAGAAAGATAATTTGTTTCTCCATTAATGTTAATCCCTTTAAAATATTTCTAGTGGTTCTCCCATTAATCCAGGCCCTTTATTTGATTGCAGGGAGACTAATTGCAGAGTAAGATAATGCTTTGTATGTGTATGTCAAGGAAGAAAAAACCTGAATTTATTATTATAAAGAAGGCTTTCTTGGAAGAGAAGCATTTCACATTTTTGTTTCCTAGGCCTGAAAAGGGTGGACTATAATCCCTATATAAGGATTCCTAGGTAAAAGAGTCCAGAAGCATATAAAACTAGGAATTGTGTTGTATTCTTACACCAAACACAGTTAAAATCCTTCAGCGCTATTAAAATGAAAACCAAACTTGAGATTTTTCCTCCCTTCTTTGTCCAATACTTCTGGAATAGCAATAGGACACCTCCGTTTCCTGGGATTTGGTAAACCTGGGCACACGAGGGTGTAAACATTTTGTTCAGTTAATAAAACAGATGTAACACTCTGAACTGTGTGGCAACAAAAACAAAGACCTTTTGTAAGGACCATTGGTTTCAGTGACATTTTGGGAGTTTGTGTCAACTCCATTTTAAACTCAGCAACAGAACCATCGATTTAATTAGGTGGGAAACAGTGAAAAAGGCATGGAAATTGATTTGGGATGTAGAAAGTACACATTTTTGGTGAGATTTTTCCCCTGAATTGCTCATTAACAGATCAGTTAATACTGCCATATAAATAGGTATATTTAAATTCTCATGTTAAATGCATTAAAACTGGAACACTTCCTGTATCTGTGAACTGCTTCCTCAATATGCAGGAAATCAATATCAGAAAATTTCATGACTGTATTCTCAAGCCTGTATTGTCACAGCTGTGAAGACCATTATGAAGGCCTGATGTCCTAGTGCTCCATGCCTTGTGTAGTCCTTTTTCCCTGTGCCCCAAATAGGATGCATAAAGCAGACAAAATCCAAGGCAGGGGATCCATGTTTTCTATAAGCTTTTTTAATCCTTACTTTGGCATAAATGGTTAAATGAAGTGAATGGGAAAGAGCAAATCTGACCCCAAAAGCTTTTGTAATGACCTCTCCTGGCAGATGCCAGCCCTGGAGCCCCTGAGCTCCCAGAACCTGGCCATGTAAATCCAGTACAGCAGTGAATCCTGTTAGGAAACCGTTTGTGTACTGATCACACTGAGGTTGTTTTGGATGCAAATTGTGCAAACCAGATCAAATGAAGGCAGCAAAGTCATTCTTTATTGAAAATTGCTGCATTATGTGCAGCACTCACCATGTTTATTACCCGCAGTTGCACGTTTGCTGTCACTCTCTATGAAAAAACAACACACCATTACACTTACCTGTCATTTATCTCTGTCCCACAAGTGTATCTGACACACACCACGGCATTCAGTTCCTCTTTCACCTTTCTGGTGACTGGAACTACTAACAGTTGAACTGACCACTGCTCCCTATGCAAAGCTTGCTATGTTTTGAAGAGTTGTGTTCTGATTTTGTACTCAGTCAAGATACTAAATCTGTGTTTGAAAGACACATTTGCTCGCACAGCAACAAAATAAAGTGAATTCCATAAAAATTAGCCTTTACTCTTTAGATTTAAAAATCTATGCAAATTCTTCAGTGAGGTGTAATTTTTTCACACTGATGAAATCCCTCTCCCCTTACCCTTTTGTTGACTTTTCAGCTTTTAATGCGCTAAACATAAAATTATTGCACTCATCTTGCCTCTTTTATCTACATTTCCTCACTTCTCTGTTTCATAATAGTAGCTTTGTTTCCTTGCATTCTACTCATCTTTGCATCAAAAACCAAAAAAAACTTACAAATTGAATGCCAAGAGTGACAGCTCCACTATGTCAACATTCCTGAGCAGCAGAGGGGACAGGAAGTTTTGAAGAGGTCTCATGATTTATGTATTTTCACTGGGAATTCTTCACCTTCTGTAGAGTGTCAGAAAATAATGAGGTCATGAAAAGTTTGTGGAACAGAATATGAAAGGCCATATGTCAGACATCCTACTCTGGTAATCCACCCACAAGTGGATTCAAAAGCCTTTGTATTCCCCTTTCCATCAAGCTATTCCAAGGTTTTTAACAAGAGGATCACGGCAGTACAAGACTGGACTTTACTACAGTAAAGAAATGAGAACCTTAGATGCGAGTAACATGTTAACATATTCTTTGTTATGTTTAATATTGTTCATTTCTACAGTGTAAAATTACTTAAACCTCATGAATCTCAAGGTTACCATTACTATAAGGAGAATATGTTTTAATAAACTTTTCCAAGCAAGCCTCAGAAGTGCCATGAACCATCTAAAATAGGTTATTGAGCCTATGTACCAGTCCTGGAGCTGAAGGAGCACACAGTTTGCCTTACAAATCTTTGAGGAAGAAGATTAATCAAGGAACACATAGAATTGTTCTATAATGGCTACAGGGACCTCACCAAGTTCATGCCACCACCAGCTTGGTCAACAAGCCCAGCTCTGTCCTGTGATAGGGCAATTGGAGCTGACTGGAACCAGTCTGGGCTTATTTCACAGCCTTTCTGCAGCAGTAGGTTGGAAACCACCTTCAGTATCCCATATTAACAGACAATAGAACCCCGTTGGAGACTTAGTAATGGAAAAGAGGAATTTGTTGTCCTTAATCAAAAGTACAATTATATGTAAAATTGAATTTATGTATTTTGGTTTTTCAAAGCTTTTATTTAAAAAGGAACAGGTTACTCATTTGCAAACTGGCAACTACAAACTTACAAAGCATTGAAGTATTAAAAACTGCTATTAAACAGTTTAAAAGGTTGATCGTTACCTAAAATTCAGAAGAAAAGAAGCCCAGTTGTAATAGAAATGTTAATTTCTAAGGTATTGTTATTCAACACCTTTTTTGCTTCATGAAATCTGAATCCAATCAGAGAAGATTCTGCCTGTTTTACCTGCTAAGGTAAATCCAAATGCTTACAGCAATGACTGTGCCCCCACAGCCAGTTTTTATTTTTATAACTTCATCATACTGACAGAGAATTCCTATCTTCTTTATACAGCAGTATTAAAATCAAGCCAAAACAGTTCTGGAAAACCTTCAAGCTCTAAACCATTCTAAAATAATAAAAAAACTGATCACGTTATCACATTATTAAAATATATATTCTTACTTCTGGTCATTGCTAGTTTACAGTTCTGCAAAGGTTTGTATTCATGAGATACAATGAACAAAACTGCTATAAATTTTATAGGAATTTACAATTATTTTACCACAGCCTGTTCATAATAGAAGGACTATTCTTGGAAAGTAATAGAGCAGAAAAATAAGGCTAGATCTTGTCTCAGGTCATATAAACCATCATTTAAAGACTATCAGTGTGTTGTGGTTGTTAAAGGCAGTGACACAAAACTAATTTATGGTGACCAGGCAGAAGGCATCCAGCTGGAGAAATCCTCCCCAATAATCAATGACAAAAGAGTCACCTCAGTCAGGTTTTCACTGCAGACTAGGACAGGTCTAACACACTCTGCTTTCCCACTCACTTCCCTCCCAGAAAGGGAAAGCTTAGAGGAACTAATTAAACCTGAAGTTATGTAGCATCATGGAATATTTGTCCAAGATGTAAGTGCTTCTGGTCCAGATTTGCCCAGTGACACATGCATTTTTTAGTGTTCTGGGTGAAATTGTCACATATACATGCAAATGCTGCATTTTCATTTGTGGTAAAAATTATGTGAAGTTATGAAAGTATTTGGAGAAAAATTACTTGGTTTCCAGTTAGAAGTCTGATATTGCACACTTCATTATATAGAATTCTAGGTGGTTTACTAGAATTTCTTCTGTCTTACAATAGAGTAACTTATGATTTTGAAAAAACCTATAGGAATAGGAAGACGTTACTGCTATGCTTTTGTTATGCTTCTAATAATCAGGTGAGATTCGTAAAGTAGGTAAAATGAAAATTGTTTCCAATTTTGAAATCATGAGCTACATAAATATAACTTTTCTCTGACAATCCATAAGCCTTTTACACAAAATTCTCAGCAGACTGTAGAAACTGTTTATGGCATTTATTTAGGATTATCTTTTCTTTCTGAGAGAAAAAAAAATGTACCCAAAATTGTTGTTTCCCATTTACTGCATTCTCCATTAAGTAATATTTACAACAAAGCATCTCCACAGTTTTAATAACATACCATCCAAAAAAAGTATTTTATAGAGAGGATGAAGATACTGTGATTAAATGCTATTTTGATGAAACTACTGTAGGAACAAAACAAAAAAAAAAATCAGCATGAATAAATTTGAAAAACTTAATATGCTTTATGGATCCAGCTCACAGCATATTTGTACTGAAAGAAAGCAAGTAGGTCCTGTTTCATTAGCATTTGCTTTAAAAAGCAACTTCTGAATGTCAGTTGAAAATAAAATGAAAGAGAGTATATATGTAGCCATTGACTCCTAAATTAAGCTGAAATAACCCAAAAATATGTTTTGCTTTGGTTAACATCTCTCCTATTAGAAACTTCCAGAGGCTTTAAGAAAGCATATATCCAGTAAGGTTTTCATGCTCTGGGGAAATTGTGTATCTGCATTCCTCTTCTAATAGTTCCATGGTAGTGCAGCTACACATCTCTGTTTGCAGTGCCTGTGATGTGGCAATCACTCAAGTAAAAAACGCTTTTTAATTTCCTTAGAAATTAAGTTTTAAATTTTAAAATTTTAAACTATTTTTTTCCTTCATTAGAGCTTCCAATTTATCTTCTAAAATATTGTATGTATCACAAATAAATCTCATTGTAGAAAAAGAGAAGCATCATAATATTTAACATATAATACAACATGTAACATTTACTTTAGAATGAAAATCAAATAATCAACACAGTGGAATTCTATGAGAAAATTCTGAAGTGATATTTATATTGTTAACTGTCTTCAGTGATTATGAACTAACAATTACTTTAGTCCTTAAACTTAGTTCTTCAGTTGGAAGACAGTCAAACAAACAAGCAGAAATGATCAGTACTGATGGAAAACCCACAATTGCAAGACATACAGAGTTCCCTTGTTTCTTACTTCTAACATTTTCCAACAAGAAAATAATGCCTTTGATAAAAGAACTTTTGAAATTTAGCTGTGAAATTTTGCCATCCATTTCAGTAAATCAAGACTGTTGGATTGTGTTACATGGAGAAAGTCTTTACTTGGCTTTCACCTTCCTGCCATGATCCCATGAGGGTGTTTCTAGGGTGGGAAATTATAACTGAAATGAACAACAGGGTAGGACAGCTCAGAGGAAAATGAGGATAAAAAAAGATCCTTGTTGTTCTGAGGAGAGTAGAAAATCATAAAAACATATAATGGTTTGGGTTGGAAGTGACTTTAAAGATCATCTTTAAAGATCATCTTGTTCCAACCTCTGTGGCCCACTAGCCCAGGTTGCTCCAAGCCCTGTCCAGGCTGGCCTTGAACACTTCCAGGCATGGGGCATCCAAAACCTCTCTGGGCAACCTGTGCCAGGGCCTCCCCACCCTCACAGATTCCATTTCTGCAAAAGCAGCTGCTCTTTGTTACACACAGACAAGTTCTCAAAAGGCTGGAAAGCCTGTAAGGGAAGAAGAAAAATAAAATTATGTTTTCTCTGAAAGCCTGCAGTTCCCAGCAGTTTGTCCAGCCCCAGCCCTCAGCTGGAGTGAACACACACAGCACAGCACTGCTTTCTCTGATATTTGCCACTTCAATTTTCAACATTGACTCATGAGTCACACATTATAAGCTTGCCACTAATTCTCCTTTAATATGGAACTGGTAACAAGTTTTAGCTGGCATTGTTCCACAAAAGAATTATATATTTTCACGGGGGGGAGAGGGAAAATATTAAAAAAATGAATTGAACAAAGGCTACAGAGAAACATGAGGCACCAACCCCTACAGTAATCCTATGGCTTCTCTCCCATTTCCAATGATAAATTTATTACAAATGTATAGGCATGAACTGCAGCAGAAAATTTCATGCTTATATTGATGAGATTAATGGACTATTATCTCATTTTCAAGATTACTTAGAATTGATTTTATGGCCCCTATCCTAGCACAGGTTTTAAGCTCTGATTAAAGAAAGGCTGTAAAACCTCCACCTGAACTTTGCCAAATGTGCTTTCATACAAGGTTTGATTTAGAAATATATTCACATTTAAGAAAACATTTGCAACAGCAAAATACTTCACTTTTGCAGTATTCTTCCTTTTTTATTTTGATTTTGCATTAATATGCTGTGAGGAATGCAGCAGCAAAGGAGTATGGTTCTGATGCTGTATCACAGCAGTACATCATTGAGAATGAGGCTTTCACAGGTTTTAAGGATAAGGGGCTTTTATGATGCTTTCCTCAAAGTCAGCACCAGCACCAACCCCATAACAGAGAACAATAAAGAGCCTGCATGTTGTGTACTGACTTGCCAGGAACACTCACATATGGCAGCAGCCATAGACTTGGAATCTTTACATATTATATGGTAAAAAACATAAATATGTAGGAAAAATAGCATCTATGTTACTGTAATGTGCCTTCAGAGAACTGGACTGGAGAATGTTCTCATTGTGCACACAGAGTTTTGGGATTGCTACTGGGTTTGCAAGATTACCTTGTCTGTGGATATAGTTTTAAAATGATACATGACTTTGCTGATTAAAATTGGAATAAATGTTTTTGCTGACTATTTTCATGTAGAAATAACAGTATATCATAGCTGATAGAGAAGCGGGGTGAAATGTAAATGTATCAATAGAACTATATTTCCAACCTAACATCAAGGAAAATGACTATAATACCCATCTGTTCCTATCGGAAATTTGGGCATGGCCATTGTCATAACACATACCCCTTTCTATAGTACGAAGTTATTTTTATTTATTTTCTATTATCCAAACACACTAGAAATGCTTATAAACATATTCATTAATCTATTTTTCAGCATACAATCGCAACCAGTTTTCAAAGTAATTCTCACAAGAAGCCAAAACAACTGTTAGAATAAATCTTTTAAGTATACACTAGCATATTTATATACTACTCTAGCCCTATGGATATACATTTATATATATTTATTTTGGCCCTATATACAGAAATCAAATTTTTGCAACCAACTTGAGGGAAGCTAGTTCTGGAAAAATACCAGATTTAAGAAAAAAACTTGAAAGAGAAAGATGGGGCAAATATTTTGCATTTTGTTCAGGGAATTCCAGACCTTATCACATAAGTTACACCTCAGGGATCTGAACCCCGATCCAGCCCATTGGATAAAACAAGGCTGTCCAGACATTGCTCTGTCAGCTCAGCTGACATTGGCACTCCCACATTGCCCAGCTCTGCCACACACTGAAATCAAATACCTGAGCTGAAACTTGCTCTGCATCTCCAGAGAAAGATGTATTTGATGACTCAGTGTGTTCCAGCAATTGCAGCTTGCAAGGTACAAATTCCCCAGCCCTCTCACACTTGCAGCTGAGCTGCAGGCCTCGAGATAAGTCATTTTATAAACACATCTAATCGAATTCTGTTCGGTGTGTCAGGCAAATTGAAGGGAGACAAGTACATTCAGAACAGGCATCTGAAATGAACTTCACATATGAAATCAATCTAACAACTGAAAAAATAATGCATTTGGTGACTCATCTGAATGTCAGAACATCAAGAACTGAGGAAGGGAGAGGCTGGAATGAGTAAGTCCTGAGAAGTGCAGGACACATGAGTGCAAAGGAAAGTCCCCATCCTTCTGCTCACAGAGGGAGGAACAAAGACTCCAGAGTGCAGAAGGATGCCTAGGAAGACAGAAGAAATAAAAACAGCATATTAAAATCTTTATGGAAAAATATTTCATCCTTTCCTGTACAATCAATGATAAAAAGACTTATAGGCAACTGAAAGCAAAAATACATGAGAGAAGTAGTCACTGTATTTCTGAGATAGATATTCACAGAAATACAGTGCATACCCCAATATTAAGTATATTATGGTCTAGATCCAACTCGGAGAACTGTTGCTGAGATAGAGCCTTGCTCAACACTTGCTATCTCTTCCATATGGTAATCACATGTACTATCCTATCGTAAATGGCAAAAATAATTTTAAACTTGAGCCTATCTGACAAAAAAGAAAAAAATTAATTCCTTCTAGAATAAAAACCTTTCCAATTGGCCAGACCAGTGTGGTAATGGGAAAAATGCTTTCTTTCAAAATGCAAAAGATGATCAACAAGACAGACACAGATTCCCAAAGATCCAGCCTTATTCTAATTCCAGGGATGTAGAGCAGTCCTCAGGGTTGAAAAATACAGTAGGCCTTGCTAAATTTCTGAGTTTTAACATGCAGCTCTGAATCCTCCTGTACTCAGAAAAGCTCTCTCCTTTAAAAAGGTGAATATTAAATCACATGTCATTTTTTCAGTCTTTGTTTTGACAGAATTATGAGCCCATTAATAACAAAGAAAATACCTGAATATAAAAAAGGCTGCAAAGTTTTAGCTGGAAATTTTTCAGCCAAACAAAGCTGAGCTCTGATTGTACCTTCAGATTACATTATTTTTGTCTGATCTAAAAGAAGCAAAAGTAAAAAAAATTACAGTGCAAGGTCAGCAGTGAAAAAATAATGAAAAAACATGTCTAGACATATATCCACGTAGGGCACGGGAGGCCCTTCAGGTATAAGATGTCATGGACTGACTTTCCCTGGCTGTCTGAGGCTCTCCCAGCTGCTCTCTCCCTCCCACTCTTCATCAGGGGCCAAGATTAAGACAGAAAGTTTCATTGCCAAATACTGCCATGGGCAAAACAGACTTGACTTGGGGAAAATTAATTTAATTTTATTTGTTGCCAATTTTAATGGTGGGAGACAGCTGGGAACTCAACCACCTTTCTCTCACCCCACCCTTATCTTTTTTAACTTCAGTCCTTCATGTCCAACTCCTCTCCTTCCTCTTCCCTGGAGCAGCACAGAGGGATGGGCCATGGGGGTTTTGGTCAGTCCATAACTGCTCTTCTCTGCTGCTCATTTGCAATCACATTTTCTCTGCTCCACCAGTGTCCCCAGAGGCTGCCAGGGACTCCCTGCCCGGTGCCTGCAGCCCCTCCTGCCTCCTCCTGTTCTCCTGGGGGCTCCCAGGGCTGGGGCTCACTCTGTTTTCCTCACTCCTCACTGCCTGGACAACTTCTACCCTTTCTTAAATCCTTTTTCCCAGAGGTAGGAAATCGTCTGCTGTGTCCTGTGGTTCGTGTTAATTTTGTTCCCAGCAGCCCCTGTGGAGCTGTGTTTTGGATGTGTGACCATAACAGAGCTGTGGTGAGGGATGTTCACTCACTGCTGAGTGGGGCTTGCACAACCTCTGTCCCTCTGCTGTCTCCCCAGCTGGGGCTGGGGCTCCCAGCAAGAAGATGGAATGGGATACATCTGGAACAGCTTTTATCCTTCCCATTCTCTCCCCATTCCACCACAGGGGTGAGAGACAGCTGGGCCAGGTGGGGTTTTTATCTGCTAGCTGGATTTGACCCCAACACCATGTATCTGCCACAATATTTCTGAAGAGACAGATACCCAAAATCCCCCCACCCCACCCTGTACCTCAGCTTTTCCCACCTACAACATTTAGTTTTTTTTACCCTCACCATCAATTTTTTTTTTTTTTTTTTAACATCACTAACACAGATTCTCTCTGAAGCCATTTATTCTGGCCATTATTTCTCCTAAACTGGCATAGAGCTCATATACTCTCTTCTGTCTTTAGCCTTTCTCACATTTAGGGACTCTTATGTGGGCCTGGCAGAATCTGAGCATTATCTGATCCTGTACAATAACAGTTTTCTCCAGAGGGTCCTTACATTTACTTTATTTGTCCTTTGTACTTATTCAAGCCAACACAAAGGAACCACAGGGCAGTGGTGAATTAGGGCCTAAATTTTAATTCTTGTTCTAGATCCTTGATTGGTTTTATTCCACTAGAGGCAAGCTCTCAAGGCATAAACAGAATTAAAAATGCATGGCCTGAACTTAAAATGTAATATAATAAATGAAATGCAATACTGTTACTTAATAGCCTTAGCTATTGAAAGTTCAAAGATGTACTGTATTTCAATTATAAAATGAAACATCATTTGGTTCAAAGGAAAAATACCCACTGAGATGCAAAATCCCTTTTGGAGATTTTCTTGTACTATTTCCCTATTTTTAACCCAGAACTCCAGGGGAGGTACTATCAAATATCAAACCCATTTAGTTCACCAAACCAGGTTATCAAGGTGACCTAATTTTATCTCTCACTGATGAGAACACTTCCATGAAAGACTATATACTCTCCAATGGTTTACTCAGGCTTAGTCTATTAAGTAAATGAAATTAGTAGAGCATATTTCTTTATATTCCTAAAATATCTTTATTAAAAGAAACACACTTTAGCTGCCAGCTGGGATCAACTCATCACCCAATCAGCATTTAGGAAACATGTACAATTTAAATGACTTGCTATGGGGTGTCTTGATCCAAGATTCTACACATGGTACAATAATCCCCCACTTAACCAAACAATAACATCCTGCAGCCCCCCACTAACAAAACATTCCCTTATGAGTTCAAAACACATGGATAGCATATAATGGAGAAAAAAAAATACTGAGAAAGTTAAAAGACCTCACATAAATCACCTACTTCATGTTGTAACTGCATCAGTGCAAAAGGTAACTTTCACTCCGAGCTTGAATTTTTCAAATACTAAGGGATAAGAAAAAGCAACTATGGCTTTTACTCATGCTTCATACAGCAAAAGACCTTCATCAGATATATCCTAAAAAAAAGCTAGTGCAAGAAGGATAAAGTGGCCTAGACTTGTCATGAGTCAAAATTGAATAATACGTCAAAAAATGCACTTCTGCTATAAACTCTTCAAGCTTGACTCTCTGGAACTTATGTCTGAAGATGGCAAGTGAAAGATTTCCTGTTCCTACAGACACTTCCTACTGCTTCTGTGTCCTCCTGTATCGACTCTCCTATCAATAAAAAGGGAACAGGGAATGAGACATCATATATCCTTTGATGAACAACTGTGTCCTGGCCTGGAGAACACTGGGAGAGGTCTGTGGGTGCAGGTAGAAGAAGGAGGTCAGAGGGAAGTGCTGTGATTTGTTCACTGCAGCTTCTCCACTTCCCTCATTCCTCTGTCACTTTATAGGCGAAGGAAGAAAATTAAAATATAAGAGAGATTAATTATTGTCTTACTGGGTGAATCTTGTAATGTATAATATAAATACACTTTCCATGGCTGTAGAGTTTTAAAAACCTCTGATACATGGTGTCTTATCTGTCTAGATAATGATTTTTGGGTGATATATCTGTGTATTTTTCTGCACTCATTGTCCATCTCTGTACTGTTAACATGTATACACCAAAACAGCTATATGCTACAATTGGAGTGTAAAAAGTAGATTGAGTGGCTGCCAATGAACAACTGAAAGCATTTTAGTTGGCCAAGCTTGCAATTTAAATTCATTTGAAGCCATTCCCACTGCATGCTCTGAAGCAATTAAGGTAGTTGCAGATTCTCTCTTGGATATAAACAGGACAAGCATTTGTGTTCTTGTCTGAACGGTAAGAAGTTGTTTTATTCTTCTTATGCTACAAAAATCCATCTAACCAGGGTTATTAGAGGTTGGTGGAGTGTGAGCTCTAGTGAGTTACTCAATACTGCATTAATGCACATGGATTCAATGTATGAACAGGAGTGGAAGAATCCCTTTACCAGGAAAGCAAAGCTTGGTTTCCAGAGAGGAATTTTATAGCTAAGCTTTTTTAAAAAAAAGTGAAAACTGAAACCCAGTTGGTACTGGTATCTTGTGCTACCAAAAGTCATCCAAACAAGTCTCTGCTGGTTCCAATGTCGAACTGACAGAACCCAACCCAATTGTTCTCTTGCAGCTGATGGTACCTAGTGGCCAGAAAGATGCTACAGTGATTCATGGAGGGAATTCCTTCAGAGAAATGTCTGCTACCACTTGTTCATAATTGCCAAGCCAGCAGAGAAAGTTCATGAGCTCATGTTCTGTAAGGGGCAAATCATGGACCATAAAACAATTCTAACTCCACAGTTTGTCTATCAGTTGACTTCCAGCTTCCTAAATCCTGATTTTCTATTTTACCTTTTTTTTTTAATAAGTATTTCTTAGCTTTTAAGAAAAAACACCAAACCTTTAGCAATTAAATTTTGCTACTTCACTTTTTTTTCCCCAGATAGAATTGGATTTTTACCCTTCCTATTTTAGTTTGACAGGTATTTTCTTTCTAAACTCCAGGATCCAAGACAGAGCTGCAAACTTTAATAGTGGTAATCCACGATGTCTGAAAGCACCAGGGTCAGCTTTTATATTTCTTATAGTCAGGGTATCCTGTAAATATTCGAATTACCTTATGATCCCTTCGTCATATCTTTTTTTGAAACACACATTTCTTCAAAATAGCAAATGTGTTACAATATAAGCAAATGACACCTCTGTACTTGACAGCTGCCCAGCCTGGAGAAATACACTGAGCAAACAACAGTTTCACAAACACAATCTGTTTTTCTGTGCTTTTAAGAAATAAAATTAAACCTGGATGAAGACAGTGCAAAGCAGGTAAAGCTTTAGGACTTTATGCTGCAAATGTGATGATCTTTTGATAAGAGTGATTGATTGTGTCTGGGTAAGTTTGCTTAATATTTGCTGTGGACACTGCCTTGACTGAGGCTCAATCAATCACTTGGAACAGGAAATCAGGGCTAATGCACTAAAACAATATCTGTTATGCACTCAGTTAATCCATCACAATTCTCCTGTGCAGTGTCAGGAGTAGCTCTGTGAGTGGGCATGAACTTGAAATGGACCTTTGAGCTTGGTTTTAATCTAAAAAAGATTTTTTCAATTGCTTGTAAAATTTTAAACCTACAGGAACCACGTTCTCCACTCCAAGTTGAGCTATATTAGAAATTTGAAATAAATCAAATGCAGGGCACCCTTTAAAAATGTTCAAATAAAAAATTCCATATATTAAAGTCTATAAAGTTTAGTATTGCCAAATTTAACAGCAAAACTCCAATGGAGTTCAAACAAGGCCAGATTGTCTGTTAGTGTGGGTGGANTTTCAGACCTTAAGGAAGAACTGTAGGATAAGCACCTGAATGACAGATGTTCTTCTGCAAAGTTTCTATAAGTTGTTTTCAGTTAAACTAACATATAATTTTACCATTTGTTTGGACAGAAAAAAAAACATGACTACAATTAATAATCTTGTTGTTTGATTGTGTCTTTAAAATTTTAATCTACAATGATATAATGAGATCCTCTTCCTCCTCTTCTGAAGAATTCTTGTTATAAAAAGGGGAGCACTTAAAAATTTACAATACCTTTCAAATCACAGGAATACACACTAGAACCCCCACAGCAGGGGGTTTCTACAACACCAGCTTAAAGAGGAGAACACAACTTCATGGTCTAAGAAATACAACATTACACTTTTTTTGACATCACAAGGAAAACCAGATTTGCTCCACAGAATTTTCCTCCTCAAGGACAAGTAGAAGCTTCAGTGAGCTCAGTTATTTAAAAGTATTTAACCACAACAATCACTGAGAATCATGATGAAAACAGATATTTGTTACTTTAACGAATTGTATTATTGTGTATTGTTATTTTTATGCTGCTTATTTATAGACATGATAACTTACCTTGTGTATTTAAAACTGGGAATTTGGAACACAAGTCAGTATAAAACAGAAATGTAGATCTGTTTGTTGAAATAATCACCAGAGAAAAGGGGCAAAGCCCTATGGAAATCACCAGATTTTGTCACACAGAAAAGACTGAGCCTAATGATTTAATCTGCCGCTTCTCCAAGTCCTGAAATTCCTTGTACATATTCTGCTTCTTTTGAAACTTCAGGGCGTGTATGATCATGAAAAAACTATCTGGCCATAGTACTGCCTATTTTTAAATTCACATGCCCCTTAATCATGACCACAATGTAATTAATATCTGTGGTTCTCATTCACTCATATAAATTCCCCTAAGAATACCTGTAGCGATTCATCAGTGGGAAACTCATTATTTCCTTATTCTTTCATTAGATTTCTCTTTGAAGGATGTGAAAATTGCAGAGTTCTCACACCTGATTTTCTTCAGCCCCACTTAAGTGTATCTCAGAATATTGTCCAGTCAAAGGCAGGTCTGAACATCACCGTGTGTTGCAGTGACAGCAGCTGTTTGACAACCAATTTTATTTTGTTTTTCTATTGTCTTCTAGGTGACATTTTCACAATAGCCAATCCACTTTTGTGATCCAATCTTTCCAGGGAAAAATTTGATGTTGTGAATGGGTTTGTGTATTCTCTTGCAGAGGCTGAAAAACAACATTAAAGCACTTTAGAGCTCATGAACAGTGACAGACCTGGAGAAGAGAACTCAAATGGAGAGTTTGGAAATCATAAGCACCTTGAATTAACAGCCACAGAGTCAAACTGGAAACATATTTTTAGTTATATATAAAACACAAAAATTCAATTATTGAACATTGACTTTATAAGAAATGTAAATTTTGTATTACTCTTCTGAACAAGCACACAATGAGGATTAGAAATTAAGCTTTTCTCTTATTGCATCACTGATATTCTCTATTTTTTACTATTGTTCTATTACTCAAACTTGAGATGCCATAGGCCATGTCTTCAATCTTGTTTTAGAGGAGATTTCTTTATGCCAGTAATTGAATGGTAGGCTTTATGTCAACTTACTTGTTTGTTGACACCGAGCACTGTCACCAGCTGTGCCTATAACAATGATTTCTTTTGTGACATGTACGTCATTATCTCCTCCAGGAATTTGTCGAAGGCCAACAATTCACTTCAAATAGTTATTCTGAAAACCATCAGAATGAAAGTACTTTGAAATATTATTACCTTAGGACAAAAAGGATGCACTGATTTATATATGTGCAATTTCTTCCATATCCTTGGCCTCTCTATACATAAACAGAATTTCACCAAGAGCATGGATTTAGAGCTGTGGCCATAAGGGAACTCAAAAGATAGCAATGGAAAAGGGAGGATTCCATTCTGTGATATATTTAATGTCATTATTCATATTTAACATTATTGTATTAAGTGTTTTTTTATTCTTAATTGATATCAATACAGTGCCATCTATATCTTTCTGCATGCAGAAAGAAAGGCACCAGAAGTATATTCACTCCATGTCCTTCATCTTTCATCATAGCGTTGGTCAGAATGTAACATCAGAGATAAGAGATCTAATGCCGAAAAGGATCCCATTTTCACTTCTGACCTAAGTCGACAATTGATTCAGGTTATCTGATTTCATTCTTAACTTAGTATCTGGCCAGTGTGTGGCCAGATATTACACTCTATTACACAGAGTGTGGGCAGACAGGCAGTCTCTGAGCAAACTCATTCGAGGTGGTGACATAGTTTGAGGCATACGGGTTGTTAGAGTTTTACACATTATGCTCAAAAAACATTTTCTGTCTTTCCATCCTGTGCATTTTAAAAAATTCGTAGAATGATAGAATGGCCTGGGTTGGAAGAGACCTCCAGGATCATCTCATTCCAGCTCCCTGCTCTGGGCAGGGAGAGCTTCCATTAGACCAGGTTGCTCCAAGCCTCATCCAAGCTGGCCTCGAGTACTTCCAGAGATGGGGCAGACACTTCTTCTCTGGTTGCCTTACCACCCTTGAGAGAAAAATTCCTTCCCAATATCCCATCTAACCTTACTCTCTGTCAGTGGGAAGCCATTCCTCCTTGTGCCAAGTCCCTCTCCAGCTCTCCTGAAGCCCCTTTAGGCACTGGAAGGGCCTCTAAGGTCTCCCCAGAGCCTTCTTTTCTCCAAGCTGAGAACCTTCAGCAATCCCAGCCTGTTTCCAGAGCAGAGGGGCTCCATCCCTTGGAGCATCTCCTTGTTCTTCTGGTGTTGGACCGAGAGCTGGAGCCAGCACTGAAGGT
>VYZS01104954.1:10978-23824 GCA_013400695.1 Neodrepanis coruscans
TATGATGAGTAGTTGCTTTCCTTTGTGCATTACAGAGAGAGATTTCTGTTGTTCAAGCTGCAACATACAGTAATATGCCACAGACTGGAGCTAAGTTACCTAGCACTCTTTAATTCTCTGGTAGCTCTGGCTGCCCAATGATATCTGACCTTCAATTTTTCTTATAATAGCATATGCTAGGACTTACAGTTTTAATTTCTTTCAGTCACAGAAAGAAATATACCAATGGGAATCAAAATTTTAAATTTCATATAATATATATAGGCCAAAGGTAAAATCATAAAAATACCCTGTTTTGAAAATCTCAAGATGAAATATTTTGACCTTTTGTTAAAATATATAGAGGCTACTACAAGCTAATGAAAACATGCTTTAAATGCCTACTAAGAATCCTAAGTGGAATAAGTATAATGGTCTCATCTTCTGAAATACAATATTTATATAGAAATATTATAAATACATTAGCACATCCAGAACTTACAGTGTCCTTTGTTTTAAATACTACTTGCTGAATTTCAAATAACAGTTCTACCAGGAAATGGATTGCATTTTCTCAGGGAGGAAGGACATTCAGACAGAAGGTAGGTGCCAACATTTGCTGCCAGGACAGGTTGTAGAAAAGGTGACAGATCCTGAGATTTAAGCCAGGATCATGCCTGGGGCAGTTGTTTGGTCATGATTTTGTTAGCATTTTTCATCAATAAGGCATTATTAAAGAAGTTTAAGGAAAAAATAAAAAGATAAAAATAATGATAAAAGGAGAAGAGCACATGGATCAGGCACTCCCTGAATTTAGAGTTGATATCTTTGACATGTCTTTTGAATTCAATGTTGTTCTTCACAGTCTTTAGATGGGGACCTGAATCTGTATTCAGTTAACCTCAAACATTTCCCATCCTGAACACTGGAGGTTCACTCTGGTCAGTGTTGGTACTGAAATCAGCTGCTCAATGGATTTTTCTTTACCTTTTTTTTTTTTTAAATTACTTTTATTATAAAGGTTGAGATTTTATGAAGCTTGACCACTTCCAAGAAAATGCAGCACAGAGTTCTGGGGTCAGCTGGGATCTTGCTTATCAGAGATCAGTGCTGAAACTAAGATTTCAAGGATCCCTCTCTCCTACAATATACAGTCTGTCCCTGCCTGCTCCTGGTTAAACAAAGGAGAAGTTGTTGACAACAAACTTTCAGCATATCAACTGCATTGTCTCAAGATGAGTTTTTGTTTCCAATGCTTCCAGCTGTCTCAGTCTGCAGGCTTTTTCTCGTTTTAGTATCACAGCACTTAACCTGACATCAAAACTGCATGACAGACACTGTCTTATTTCGTGTTTATGCAGAGTCTGACTCCTGTGGCATCAGCAGAAGTCCATGGTAAGGCATGACTGCAGTTTTGGGGGCTGCTTGAAGCCTAAAAGGGCCACACAGGCTTTGACCTGAGAGCAGAGCAACAAGTTAGGATGGGATTGGACTGAGTTTCTTGGGAAATAATAATACCTTGATTGCCATTAGCATCCTGTACACCTTTGGTCTGAAAAATAAAGAAAGCCAGGGGAGAGGGAGAGAAAAAAAGGGAACATTTCACTGCTACATGTAAGCTGTGGTATGATGGCTCAGCTTTCAACCTCTTCTGTGATAATAACCTTAGAAATAGAGAAAAACACTGTAAAAATGAATTGGACAAAATATGTATCACTTGTTACACAAAGGGCTATTATTCTTCACTGCATGTGCACTTACCATTAGAAAAGTTTTAAGGATAGTGTAGAAAAAGAGATGACAGCTGCCAAAGGCATTTTAAGTTTAACTAGCATAATTGCACTTCCAGATGGAGAGAAGTTCAGAAACAACTTGCTATTTATTGACCTTAGGGTGGTGGAGGTGATGTATTCAGTCTCTGGAAGGATCATTCACTTCTTCATTCAGTAACTGTACCTTTATTCCTTCCCCACTTGCCAGTTTATTGCTGCAGCAATGGCATTGGCATGGCATCTGGAGGGAGCTGTTTGTCTGTTTTGTGAAGATAAGGTTGCATCATGGAGGATGCCGAGCAAGGGCAGGGGAATTGAGGCAAGGGAATGGGGCAGCAGGCAGCAGGTACAAATAAAGTGAGATGAGTACAAGCACCTGCTTCTCAAGTGAATCCTTATGTTTGCAAACTGATTAAAAGCTGAGCGGTTTTCTTTATTGAGGTGAAGAACAGGGCAAACTGGGACTCCACTAAAGATGATAAGGAGCAATACCTTTTTGGATAGCTAGGAGTTTAGATATGATTATTCTGTTGGGAGAAGCTTTTTTCGTAATTGTGGGAAGGTGAAAGCTTATTCTCAAAAATCCCTCCTGTGCTGCCTGTTTATCCTTTCAGATAAAAAGCTCTTCTTCATTTCCAAAGAAAGCCCATATTCCCCCTTGACATATAATTATCCTGCTTGCTTGCAACTAGCCTGCTTTTAGGGACACCATACCCCAGACCCTTCTGTGAGCAACCCAGAGATTAAATTAATTCATGGCTACTTAGCATCAGATATTAAGTCATTTTTCAGTTGAAGCAGTGCCAATGCTTCAATGTCCTTCATGCATTTATTCCTTCCTGCCTTTTGCCTTTAAGGAGAGCAGTACTATCTGCTGTCCTGCAGTTGTTCACGGGCATCATGTATCAAGGTAGCACAGAGGAGCAGGTGCAGGCACAAGGAGCAGTGTGAGCCCGGGGCTACTCTGCACAGAAGCAAGGGTCAGGCTGTGCTGCCATTCTCCCAAGCTTTCCTCAAGATTCTTCAGCTCTCCCTTTTAGGTTAGCGCTGCATCAATCCCTTCTTGTTGCATTTAAAGGTAAACCAGGATTTACCTCACAGTTATGGTGGATATAGCTCCAGTTTCCTCCGAGGTTTGGATAGAAGTATTATTTGCGGATATCCTCTTTAATTTTTAAATGTTATACCATATCAATGCCCCAGTTCTCTGCAAATATAATTATTTAGGATTGAAAGGGATCTGCACTCATTAGGTCTGTACCACTAGCAGTCAGAGAAATGTGCAGAGAATATGCATTCATGTACATGGCTCCTAAATGTTATGTATTTGTCATCAGTGTGTTGTGGAAACTGCTCTGCTGACTAGACTTCCTGCTCTGATCTCTGTATCTCCTGGACAAAAGGGAGTATGTCTTTGGATGTTCTCAGATGATTAGGGAACAGAAACATAAAGATCTATTTAGACTACAATAATTAATGGTCAAAAATAGAAGATTGTTTTAGTAGTATAGCATTGGAAAAAAACATATTTCAAGAACAATCCCTCTGTAATTCTATTTTTTGAGTATTAGTTTTGGTTTTGAAGAATTAAAACTGATTATATAGTGTTAAGCAATGCTAAAAGAAAATGGCTAGAAAACCACTCAGGAAGATTTGGAGCTTCCTGTAGTTGTTGCTGGGTAATAGGTCGTGGAAGGGTATATATTTATAAATATATGAAGTTTTGAAGTCTATGGATCATTATTTTAGACTTTGTGCAACACCAGTGAGATGTAGCCACATTTTGTTCTAATACTTAGATGCCTTGAATACTACAACAGGTAAAAGAAACAAAAATAAAGGTAAAATTAGGAGGTCATATTCTGATCTTCCACTAGGGAAAATGCATTTGATTTTGAGTTGTATGGTCTTTTTGCAAACTTGCAAAGTTTTTGATAAAAAGAGCAAAGAGACCCTTAACCTACAAAATTTGGGTGCGAGGTAGACTCCAGCATCACCTCTGGCTGGAGACTTAGTGTGATTCTTTAAGAAACTTATTAGGTAATGTGGTCATCTGAAGGACACTGCGTAAAACATTAGCAACAATAGAAATCACCAGAAAAAAACTTCTCAATGATCTTGTGCTATATTCTGATTTTGACATCATGATGCAGATGCATATCTTTATAGTTATGTTGTGGATTTATTTAATCACAAACAACTATGTTTTCAAAGATTAAAGACGTTTCTAAATCCTTTGAAAAAAGGCATCAATGAACTTTATGAATAGAGAATTTTTGAATCTATAACACATTTTTAAAAATTACAATACCATTATAGTATTGGTATCTTTTAACAAAGCATAAGAAAAATCTGAAGACTATTTTCAAATAATTTTATTCTTCAATTACAATATTCATGATCACCTTCCATTATTTAAAATCCCTGATCATTAGGAAAAATGCAAATTAGTTCAATTCACTTATTCATATTACAAATAGAAAGGAAAGAGTATTGAATCCTCTGTACTGAGTGACCACAGACAACTTTCATGGGAGTGTAGCCCAAGCCAGGATTCTAAATTTGGTTTCAGAATTTTAATTAAAATGTGCAGACTTTCCTCCACAACAAAATGAGACGGGCCAGAATCCTAGTGTATGGTTTATCCTGAAAATGAGAATTGTTGTGATGGTGCTCCACATTTTATGTGTGCATTTATTTCATTATATTAGAACCCTCACAAATCTTTATGAAGTCCTATGGATTGTATCATATAGATGACCCCAGATTTCATTTTCTAGGTGTTCTCATTCATAAGTAGGACTGGTGGGACTGTTAAGCCTTTTTTGGACTGCTGAAAATCACAGGGCTTGCTCATTGTAAATGGCTTTTTCTTTCTGCTATTGTGACCATTTCTCACTCACTTTCAATTTTCATTCTTTCCAGATCTCTTCTACTTAACTTGTCCTCTACCTCTGGCTGTCACCATCCTGGCCTTTCTATTCTCCAGACACTCCTAATTCTACATCTTCTCAGTTGTTTCTCCTAATTTTTGTCCCACACTCTTTCCTCTGATGGAGAAGCAGAATGGCTCCCTGTGTACCCATAATACATCTCTTAGACTGCACCAGGAGCTGAGCCTTCGCTGAGCACACTATAATGGAGCTGATGCAGTGAGCAGTTGGCCAACGTCCTTTGAGGAAGAGAAAGCTTTCAGAGCAGTATCTGCATGTTTTCTGTTCTACCACAGTCTCTCACCTCAAAACATTAAGTTACATGGAATGTTAAGGAGGCAAAGGGTAACTCTTTTGTATACTTGAACCTCTTAGGACACCCTGGAAAACTGCTGTCAGGGTCTGACAGGTGTGCACAGTAGAGCTAGCAAATCTTCAAGGACACTTTCCATAGGCTGCAAAAGCTCTTGATCTGCAGGTGTAAGAAATCACAAAAGGAAGGCAAGAGACTGACATGGCCTGCTGGTCAGACTCAAGGGTAAGAAGGAAATGCACAGGCAGTGGAAGCAGGAATGCGTGACCTGGGAAGAGTGTAGAGACACTGTCCAATTATGTAGGGATGGGGTAAGGAAGGCCAGGGCATGGATGGACCTGAACTTGGCAAGGCATCTAAAGAATAACAAGGAAGGCTTCTATAGGTATGTCATCCAGAAAATGAATGTTAAAAAAACCAAACCCACCCCACCCCTATGACTCTATGTGCAACATTGGTAACAAGACATGAGGGAAGACTGAGGTACACAACAACACTGTGCATCTGGCAATCACTCTTTACACACCTCTTGAGTGGATGGACCACAACTGGGAGAGCTGTACGAGAAGATCAGGGATGCACTGGATGCATCAGGTTTGTGACTCTCTGAGGAATCTGAACATATCTAAGGCTGTGGAATCCGATGAGATAAATCCCAGAGTCCTGAGGAAGTTGACTGAGTAGCTGCCAAGCCGCTCTCCATGTATTTGAAAAGTCATGGCAGTCAGTTTTCACCTGGAGAAACAACAACATCCTCTGGGCAGCAGCCACTGGGCACAGTTTTGCAGGGACAGAGAGCGTCTCTGCCCTTGGAGAAGGGCAGGGCAAGGTTTGTGACAGGCTGTCCCACTGACACTGCAGCTCTCAGGAGCCTCTGATCTGGAGTCCCTGTTCCAGCTGCCGGCTCCTTGCCTGTCCTGCTGCATCAGTCAGCACCGTGCTGAAAGCAGAGCAGGGCAGGATGCGGGAGTGCTGGCGCAGTGGTCTGTACTGACGGGCTTTGGCTGTCTTTTCCTTTGCTGCAGGAGGGACCAACAGATGCAGCAGCAGGACAAGGTGGCGGCCCTGGCCCTTTGCTGTGCAGCAGAACCCATCTGTTGCTGCCCAGGCGCCAGGGCAGGCCGGCTCTGGCTGCAGTAGGACAGTCTTCCAGCAGCCCCTGGCAGCTCTCTGCGGGAGGGATGGCATGCTGCCTCAGCCCATCCAGATAAGGCAGCCTGGACAGGGGGTACCCATCCCTCCTTCTGGCTGATCCAAAACCAGTGTCCCCAGAGACTCTGGGAATGGGGATTGGGCTCTTCCCCCATGGCTCAGGTGTCTGATCCAGAGGTTAGTTTTCCTTTTGGTTCTGCCAGCAGGTGTGCAATTTCACTTCAGTGTGGTGATGCAAAACAAAGGTGGAAGGTGCTGCCATCTGTCACTCTGAAGGCAGGCTGTAGTAGAGAGGATGCCTTTGTTGATTTCCCACCTCTGTCACAAGAAGCCCATAGTCAATTGTGAATTTACACAGAATTACACAGAATTAACAAGGTTGGAAAAGACCATAGAGATCAACTCCAACATATTACCTAACTTATCAACCTACCCAACACCATCCCGTCATCTAAACCATGTCACTAAGTACGCCATCCAAACTTTCCTTAAACACATCCAAGGATGGTGACTTCACCACCTCCCTGGGCAGCCCACTCCAATGGGAAATCACTCTCTCTGTGAAAAAGTTTTTCCTGATATCCATCCTAACACAAGGTCTGTGTCCTCTTGTTCTGCCACTGAGGGCCTGAGCGAAGAGCCCTGCCTGGCTACAACCTCCTTTAAGGGAGTTGTAGAGAGCAGTAAGGTCTCCCCTGAGCCTCTTCTTCTCCAGGCTCAACAACCCCAGCTCCCTCAGTCGTTCCCCATAGGGCTTCTAGTCCAGCCCCTTCACCATACTTGTTGCCCTTCTCTGAACACATTCCAGCAACTCAACATCTTTCTTAAACTGAGGGGCCCAGAACTGGATGTAGTACTCAAGCTGCGGCCTGACGAGTGCCAAGTACAGGGGAAGAATAACTTCCCTAGTCCTACTGGCAGCACTATTTCTGATACGGGCCAAGATGCCATAGGCCTTCTCGGCCACCTGGGCACACTGCTGGCTCATGTTCAGTTTCCTATCAACCAGCACTCCCAAGTTCCTCTCTGTCTGGCCTCTCTCCAGCCACTCCATCCCCAGCCTATAGCTCTGCATGGGGTTATTGTGACCAAAGTGTAAAACCCGGCACCTAGATTTATTAAACCACATACTATTGGATTCAGCTTATCCACCCAGTCTGTCAAGGTCTCCCTGCAGAGCCCTCCGACCTTCTAACAGATTGACACTTATTCCAAGCTTGGTGTCATCTGCAAACTTACTAATCATGGACTCCATCCCCTCATCCAGATCAATAAAGATGTTGAACAAAACTGGCCCCAACACTGAACTCTGGGGAACCGCACTAGTGCCCAGCCTCCAATGTTCACCACTACTCTCTGAGCTTGGTTCAGAGACTGCGCGTTCCTCCTCTCATCCCGTTCAGGATTCTTGGTGATCCTTTGGCTTTCCTGCTTTTCTTTTTGTGCCCTACTGGCGCGAAGCAGAATGAAAACAGTGCAGCATTCAGCTCTTCAAGGTCTGACATTACCAGTAAAGCCCTTGGGGCTGAGGGCCAGCACCCTCCAGACACACAGGCACAAACTGTGTCCCACAGGGCACCTTTGGGCTCCTGCTGCCCAGGGGTGTGGGTGCCCCAGGCCACAGGCTGAGTCCTGCCAGCAACCTTGCTCGACCAGGCCTCAGGCAGTCCTGAAGAGGGAAAAAAAATTATCAGATTGCTGGAGTACTCTCCTCTGAAGAAGGGCAGAGAGACCTGGGGTTGTTGAGCCTGGAAAAGAGAAGGCTCCAGAGAGACCTTATTGTGGTCTTTCAACACTTAAGGGATCTTAAAAGAAGGTTAGGGACAGACTTTTTAGTAGGGTCTGTTGTGATAGAACAAGAGATAATGGGTTTAGACCAAAAGAGAGTAGTTCTATGCCACACATAAGGAAGAGATGTTTGATGTTTGACAGTGAGAGTGCTGAACCACGGTAACAGGTTGGCCAGGGAGGTGGCAGATGCCCCATCCCTGGGAACTTGCAAGCTCACATTGGATGAGACTGTGAGTAACCTGGCCTAGTTGAAGATGTCTCTGCTCATTGAAGAGTGTTGGACTTTAAAAACCCTTTCCAACCCAAACTGTTCTATGATTCCCTGCCTTTCTAATGTACCTTTTTCTTTCTTGAACATGGTGAAATCACCTGCTGATCAACAGCCACTGTTGATTTGCATCGTCTGACTCAAGAGCTGGGGGCAACTTGGTGCCACTGGTGCCAGAACATTCATGCAGACAATGTGCTATCTAACAAAGCAGGCTACGTGCTATCTAGCAATCTATGTGACAGTAGAACCCCATCTGATGTACGCATCTCGTCAGCCCTCTGAAGAGGTGTGACATTCAAATGAAAAAGGAAACAGTTTGAACACCTTATCATAGCTTGTGGAAAATAAAAATGGAAAGCACTCTATGTACAACACCAAAACCAAAAAATGAGGTGGATTTTTAACCTGACTTTCTGACTCTTTTGTGCGACCGTATCAAGATACAAGTCTGTACCCCTTGTGCTGTCCTCTTTGAGTTCCGTTCTCATTCAGTGATGTGGATAATGGAGCTGAGTGTCCCCTCAGATAGATGAAAGAATGCGCATAACTGCCTCATGCACCAGAGAATCATCTTGGACCTGCCTTAATTCCAGCGTCTCAGGGAATGAAAGCTGGCACAGCAGGAGTGCCAGAGCCATTCCCACAGCTTGGGTGGTGTGCATCAAGAGAACTCTGTCTTCAGCACCATGGTAATGTCTAGGGAAAACAGTTTGTGACCCTAAAGTGAGAACCAAAGAGCGGGGATGCAGACACAGGCTTTGCTCTCAGCCCAGGGAAGCAGCTGCTCAAACACAGCCCACTGTTACTGTCTGTGCTGCCAGGCCTGTGGGGCTGATCGGAGCACACAGCATTCCAGCTGAATTACCTCCATAAAGTACAGCTGTCGGGAGCCTCAGTGCAAGGGGGACCAGGGGTAGGTCCAGGAAATCACTGATCCAGGATACAGAAGGCTTTTAACCCCTGTGGCTATCCTGGAATAGATTGTGCCACATGCATCCATTTCTCTTAACAGCTCTTGTCATAGAAAGGGATAGTTTCTCCTAGGAAAGACCTTTCATCTGGAAGAGGCACCAGCAAGTGTTTGAGAGGGAGCAAAACTTCACCTAGCACGGGGAACCAGCTGTACAACAAATCTTTTCTTCTTTTTCTTTGTTTAATTTGTTTAATTAAGAAAGGAGATGGAGGAAGGGGTATGGATGATTTTTCTTTATAACTCCTAAACATGCATTGTAGCATTCAAGATAGAATATGTCACCTGAGGAACCTGAACAGGACTATGTCTATGGATGTACCTGATGAGGTACATCCTAGAGTCCTGAAGGAATTACAAGCCACTCTCTGTAATATTTGAAAAGTCATGGCACCCAGGTGAAGTCGCTGGTGACTGGAAAAAGGGAAACCTTGCACCCATTTTTAATAAAGGGTAGAAAGGAGGACCCTGAGAACTGCCACCTGTCAGCCTCACACCTGTGCCTAGGAAGATCATGGCACAGGTCCTCCTAGAACCTTTGCTAAGGCTCATGGAGGACAGTGGTGTGATCTGATGGAGCCAACAAGGCAAAGGCAAGTTCTGCTTGATCATCCCACTGGCCTTCTATGATGAAGGATTCTATCAGTGCAGAAATGAAGGCCTATGGATGTCAGCTCTGGACTTCTTTAAGGCCTTTGACACAGTCCTCCACAGCATCCTCCTTTCTTTACTGGAGAGATGTGGATTAGATTAGTGGACTCTTTGATGGATGAGGAATAGGTTGGATAGCTGCATCCAGAGGATGCCAATCAGTCCAGTTGAGGATCCGTGAAAAGTGTGTTCCTCAGAGGCTCATATTGGAACTAATAATGTTTAGTGTCTCCATCAATGACACCGACAGTGAATTCAAATGCACTAGATGGCTTTTGAATGTCTTTTCCAACCCAAAATATTCTATGATTCTATGACTGGTACCATTTGCTTTACACACCATCGGACAACTTACATGAGTCAGAAGAGCATACCATATACCCTGTAAACCATTTTGCAAAAATTCGGGGTTTACAATTGCCTTTCTCAAGAAGAGAGAGTTTACCAGCTAAAGCTGTGTTAAATTATGGAAGAGAAAATCAAGTGCTATAATTGTGGGTGTTTATCACAGTTACAGTTTTTTCCTATTCATAGAAATTTGATTTGAACAGGGTAATTCTGTGCCCGCAATACAAATGAGATCATCTGCAAACAAAGTAAATGGAAGAGACACTTTTTATGGCTTTGTTTTATAACTGTTCTGTTTGAGGAGTTAGTCTTTAGTTTCATTTTTTCTCTTATACTTTCATGTTAAATCAAACACAGTATATTATAACCCTTCAATTAAAACAGGGGTTTTCTTCAGCTGCAGTTGCACTAAAGGATAGTGTAACTCCAGTTAATGTCTGTGATGGAATTCTGTCATTAATGGAATGAGACGTCCCTGCAGTTTGTTTAATTTTTTGTTGTTGCAGTACAACAAAAGTTCTTCCCAGAAAGTCTGAGTACCTTTACACCTCTTGAATAACATCCCTTTAAAGGGCTGCACCTTTCCATCAGTACATTCTCCAGTAAGGGAAGCTTTTAAGTTGGAGAGAGCTGATGTATTAAGCCATGCTAAGCCTGCTGTGTATTGATTGGTGGATGGAAAAGCAATTTGTCAAAGCCATGCATACCTGGAAAAAGACTATGCTAGAATGTGATGTACATAAGATATGTTCCACTCAACGATGAGACAAGGATCAGTTAGCTTCTTCTGGGAATGAGAAAAATCTGTAGCAATAAATATTGAACTATTAGAGCCTTTGTTGTCTTCCCCAGGTGCTGGTGGCAGTTAGACAGCACCTTGGTAGGCAATGGTAACTGGATAAAGCTGGAAGTCACATAGAGTCACTTCCTCACTTCTCTGAGACCCTTAATCTTTCCTCTTGTCCTCTACCCAGAATGTAAGTAACCTAATTTGCAAACATTTATGCAAGCTAGGTCTTCTGGGACTGGGAAACCATTCCTAGATGGGTACAAACTTATTAAGCCTTCAAGTGGAAATGCAGCTTGTGCTCAGTTTCTTAATAAAGCTAGTTTCATCATTTTTGGGTAAATGGACACAAGAAAGAGACTCTTTCAAAACTCTTTTTCTGTGTGTGTTAGCTTGAAACCAAAAAGTTGTTGCTGGACTGCCTATTGTTGCTGCTACACTTTTGTTATAAACCATAGCCAGAGTGGGAACCTTAAATTATGATACACAGCTCTATTCAAATCACACTTACTTTCCTACCTGTGAAGAGCTAGCTTGGTATTGAGACTTGTGTGTTATAAATAGGACAATATATAACAAGGTTCATTGCAAAGATATGCCAGGAATTTTTTTCTCTCTGGGGAGAGAATCTTTTGAAAGAGCCGTTTGATTTTCCTGCTTTGGTATCTACTTCTGCAGTTCCCAGACCTGAGTATGAAAAGACTCAACTAGGGTGGTAGGACTCTACTCTTCTGGAATTGATGCTTCTTTTGCCTGCTTTGCCACTGACCTTAGTGCAGCATTTCAGTTTGCTCACCTTGCATTCCTCTCTGTTCAGAAACAACATGAGATACCATTATCACAGGGGACAAAGGCTGCTCTCTCTCAGCATAAAACATCTTTAAAGGTGTTTGAAGCATCATCATTCCAGAAGCAGAGGAGAAAACTAGCTATTCTTTCCTGTGTAATGATTGTGGAAATCAAAAGCTTGCCCTCTTCTCTGCTGTGACTGCTACTGGTTACTGTGACAATCGGACCCCAGAGAAGAAAGGAGGGAAGGGAAAGATGGTTTTAGTGCCTCACTAAGGGTGAAGGCTGGTTAGGGCTCAATGAAGAAGCATGGACATAGTAATTAGCTAGGACTGTTTAGCAATCACAGTGAACTCTGACACAAACCAGCTTCTCTGTACACATGGTCCACTCTAAGGTTTGTGGCAATCATACTGCACAAGAACATCATAATTATCTTTCTATACAGTTTTAGTAGCTGATGGGCAGTAAGAGGACATGGTCCTGACATTGCCACTGGCTTGCTGAGTGACCTTGAACCTGTTACTTTATTACTCAGGGGCAATTTCACCCTCATTCTCTGTATTTTTATCTTTGTGAATCTTGACAAGAATGATGGCCTCTTGCTGTGTACTCATCATGTCAGTCTTAACTACTGTTTTACCTGTGGTTTCCCATTGCTGCTGTAATCTCATAATTCCTCAAACTCATAGTGATCATACTACTGTTGAATACAAAACTGTACCATTATATTACTACTAATAGATCATTTGCACCATTGTTTTTCTGAGTTCTTGAAAAATTTTGTGTGAAGCAATGAATAAGAGCAGGGAACTACTGAAAGTACCCTAGATTGTCTGGAGAAATGAAGTAAGTAAATATAAATCATGGCACAATAAAATCTTAATTTTTAATGCTTTTCCTGCTTTTTGTGATGGATTTTATTCCTTCCCCTTAAAGTTCTAGTGGCAGTTGGCTGTTGCACACAGCCTCCATTAGAAGAACATACTTTGTTGCTATAGCAATCCTTTCTCACTCTGATATTTTATTGCACTCAGATGCTGCTGGCAGAAAGAAAAAAGAAAAAAAAAAAAAAAAAAGCAAAACCAAA
>VYZS01104954.1:23982-42620 GCA_013400695.1 Neodrepanis coruscans
AGACCCAACAAAAAAAAGCATCACTGACCTCCTCACAAATGGTCAGCCTCCACGATCTCTTATTTCTGAGCAACTTTTAACTACATCTCACAGCAATCTATATTCTGGTAAACACTTTGTGTGAGGCACTATCTCGAAAGGTTTATCGTTGCTTTATAAGTGGCATACTGCACACAGCAGGACACACTGCAGAACAGTGTCTGACATAGCAGCTATAGATTACTGTTAAGATAAATTCATCCTTTTTGATCTGAACATTTCACCAACTTCAATTTGAAGTCTTGATATCACCCTGTCAACCAAAGGGGATGTTTTTAAGTAAGGGAAGAGTTATCAAAGGTTTGCTCAAAGTTCCTTTTAAAATGGTTTCTACAAGAGCACAGATATAAATTTATTGGGGGTGAATGTAGGGCTCATCAAAAGTGCTAGACTAAAATCCCTGTAGACATAAGGCCTCCGTTCAGCATCAGATACTGAACAGCAGCTTTGAGTTTTTTCTCTTCTGTCAAAAACAGATGCCCAACCGTTCAACTAATGAGGTAAAAAAAAAGGCATTAATTCTGTCTTCTGCTGACTGCAGGTGGCTGTACTCTCCCACCCATCCTCCTTCTGGGAATAGCCATTTGTATGGAGCCAGGGCTGTCTGTGCTCCCCTGGCAATGTAATCTGGTAGCCAGAGAGAGGGCAACTCCATGGGAGGGAAATGGAGAGAAGCTAAGGACACCGGTCTTCTTCCACCTCTCTTGTTCTGATGGTAGCGTTATTTTGATAGGCAAGGCACTGCCTAGAAATAGTCGTGTCCAGCATATTGGGGCATAGGGCCAACACATCCTCTCTCTCAGGGGAAGGGGAGAACACAAGGTCAGCAGTGGTGGGAGATACCGTTCCCCTGCCCTTAGCTGCCTGAGTGGGCAAAGTAAATGAAATAGGAGGGAACAAAAGATATGACTCCACATGTGAAGCACTGTACTCACTAGTTCCATGGCATTCCTGCCTCCAGATAGCAGCATCCAGAATGCCACACAAAGGTGTCTGTACCCAGTGGCATCTGCTTGCCACCTCCTGATTTTCTCCTTCTCTCATGGGTGCCTGGGTTACTTTGAAGATTGAGTGGGACTGGACGTGGCCTGCTCCTTCTACTCCTCTGCACTGCTGCTGGGAAACATTTCCACCAGAATGGACAGGAGAGCAAGCACAGCTCTCACCAACACTGGAACAGCCCCTTGTCTCCTTCTCTTCACCTGCATCACAGCTCATCAAGGAGACAAAACCGAAAAAATAGCTATTTCACAGTCCAGTGACTGAGACTTTGTTGCTGGAGGGCAAGGTGTGAGACTGTGATGGAGGAGGGCAGCATGCAAGACTGAAAGGCACGGAGATAAGACCAGAGGGTAAGTCTTTGCTGACTACTTTGTACTGTGTTCTCACTACACACAGTTCTGTCTTGCCAGGGACCTGCTGTGCATCCCTGAGCAGACTAGCATGTTTGGAGGGCTTTGGAGGCAAAAGTATGGATGTACACAACAGCACTGTAGAGAGTATTCAAGACAAACTCTGAAGATTTTGAAACAGAGCCCTTGCTGCTGGTACTGACACCTCTATGATGGGCATCACTGTGCCTTTGGAAATGGCCTAGGACATACTCATTCACTGCATGAGGAGCAAATTGTAAACATCCAACAGCAAAACAAAAGTAAAGACATGGCTTGCAGCTTGGGTACATTTGAGTCACATGTCTACATAAGGCTGGTTGTCATCAGCCAGGTCCACCAAATCAAAGTGTTCAAATTCCACATTCTGTTTCCATCCTGAGGTTATAATTGCCTTCATTTTGTAAATGTACACATACTTCCAAAATAAGAATTTGTGAATAGTCCTAACTTAGTTTACTGTAGTTTATAGCAGAAATAGGTGTGTGTTGCATCATTATCACAAAGCCTTTATTATTTAGGTGCTTACAATTTTGGAAAATATATGCGGGCTAAAATTTTGCATGCTTGGATTCCATCCATCGGCAAAGCTTTTGGAAACTGGAAGTAAAATGGTCTTTGAATTGTGTGTGCCTCAGTGACGTATATTCCCCCAAAACACAGCATGTTGCTGTTTATCCTTGTGGTAACATAAAAATGGGTGAGCTGAGTCATTTAAACTGTCTTGTTTGGTAAATCTTACAAAGATTTACAAAAAGAACTAAAAGTGGTGCAATTTTGAAATAAAATGCTTTTCATGCTAAAACATCTTTTCCCAGATTTTTTCCCCCACAGGAGAGTGAGGTCCTTGACTAAATGGCTTAAAACATCCAGGCTTTTGTAAGATCCTATAAATTCATTTGAAATTGCAAGAATTATTTCTGTTCCTTTGCTAGCAGCCATACAGCTCCTAAGGAGCTTTACCCAAAAAAACAAGCATCCATGTTGTTGGGTTCCCGGTTGTAGGATCGTTTCTTTCCCAGCAGGCTAGTCTGGTATTTGCCGTTCAAGATGATACGTGTTAAAGCCTTGAGTATTTTTAACTAGGCTGCAGCTTGCACAATCTTTTCCAGTTGGTAAAAGACTTGAACTGCTATTACTTTCTGTTACTCAGAAGGGTGGGTCATGGTCTTCCAACAAGATGCTCAGAAGCCAGCAGACAAGGGTTTTTGCTTTCTGCTTACCAGCATATAGTTGAAGGGAAGAGCAAGTGACCAGGGCCCCAGAGCACAGGTCTGCTCCCTGCTCCCACCTCCCATCCCCATTGCCTTTCACAAACATTTCATGCTGCAGTGCACTGAGTGTTGCCCTGTTCCTCATGCACAGTAAGTAAATATAATTACTCCTCCTTTACAGAGAGGGACCGCAGTGTGCCCAAGATTCCCTTGCCAAGAGGGAAGGGACAGTGTGAAGGATGAGAACTGAGATTTCAGCCCTCATTCAGGTTATTTGATTTCACAGCATTAGGTGTGCTTTCGTGCTGCACTCTGCAAAGTATTGCTGCTTTTTTTTTTAGGTAAATTCTAACTGAAATCTGTAGGGAAAATTCACCACCATCACCCCTGCCAAGCACTTTAGAGGGCAGTCACATTAAATAAAAACACTGTCTGATAGGAAGGGATGTCTACTATAATCTGCTATGTGAGGATTCTGAGAGTTACATTTCTTTGAGTAGCTAGGAAGTATATACTTTTGAATTAATTTTTTTTCATTTACGAGTTTATTTACATACCTTCTTAGGATTGTCAGAAAACTTATTTTCATAAATTTCCATGGGGAATTTCCTGAAGAAAAAAAAAAAGTATTTTCAATACTAAACCAAAAGCTCTTCTGTTTTAATTTCATATATTTCTTATCTGGGAGGGCAAGTGCTTTGTCATATATGAAATCTTATAAAAAACAATGAAACAGTGTTTATGAGGCCAATTACAGAATGTGTAAATAAATGTGATCAATCAAAACCAAAGAAGTAAAATTAATGTCATTAGTCAGGACATAATATGTCTAGTTAAGAGCTGCCTCAGTGCCTGTATGTCTACACAAATTAGTGACGTAAACATGTATCATGACATTTCAGTACTGTGTCCAAGGCAGCTCTGAATAAAACCTAAGTGTGAGATACCACTGACATCTGTCTGTCTGAGAGACCTTGCTGTACCCATGGCTGAGAAACCTAGATGCTGTTCCCTGCTTTGAAAAGAGCCTCCCAGGTTGACTTTGGACAAGCAGTCCGTCCTGGTTTGGACACTACAGGGCGATAAAAGCGACTAGAGAAAGCAATAGAAATCAAGAACAACCAACAGGATTTACTTTACAGACAAAGAACCCAACAAATAATAATGCAAGGGAGACAGACTATGCTCCTTTGGGGCTGGCTGCTGGGCTAATGGAGTAAGGGAGGAGGTTGGAATGGTGCCAGGTCCTTGCTGAGGTGTCCTGGAAAACAGGAACAATAAAAGAAACCCCAGAGGGAAGCCCAAAGGGGAGAGAAAAATACCACAGCTGGTGGGCGATGTGGTCCTCAGCCCCGTGCTGTCTCTGCTGTCACTGAAGCTGCGCTGCTGCCCAAACTGCGGGAAAAATGCTGAGTAGAGATGTGTTGAGATGCAGCTCCGACGATCAACGAGCCCCGAAGAGATCTGGGATTGCCGCTTTATAAGAAGTCTATTCCCGCGTGATCTCAGGGTCCCTCCGGGCACATGTCACCTCCGGATTGGCCAACAGCGCTCAGGCACCTCTGCTCCACGAGATTTTGCCATGAGGTAATATGGCGGCATTTCCCACCAAAATGCCTCATGGTCGGGGCTTGATGTAGCGCCCAAGAGCACTATGGGGTGCCTTGGGGGCCCCGGGCACCAGCACCAGGCTGCCCTCACCCCGTGTGCCAGCGGCAGCCACTTGCGGGGCTGGTTTCACCCAATGTGAAGGCTGCCAGCCTTCTGTCATCCGGCACCACTTTTCACGCACGCAGGAAACCCACCACGCATGCGCACAGTGCCAGGGACAGCCAGACCACACCAGCTGTCGCTCAGCCCAGCACCAGCACTGCCCATAACTGGGTGGAGAGAGGTTGCTACCAGCAGCCACCGCCCTCCAAGCACCAGGACAGCAGTGGCAGCCATGCACTGCCCCTCAGGATCAGCAATGCCACTGCCCCAGGCTTGGCCACGACCTCTGCCGCCGCCGCCAGCTGGGACTGCACCACGTTTATCCTGGTAGGGCGAGCTGGCAGGGCCCTGGGTGCCACAGCTGCCAAGCACACACCGGCAGCAGGACCCCCAGTGGGGAAACACCTCCAGCCCGTTGCCACCACCAGGCAGTGAACTGGTAGGGGAAAAAGGAGCCACGGGAGCCACCGCTGCCATGCCACACACCCCGGTGTGAGAAGCCAGGCTCCCAGAGGGGAATCCAGAGCCGGGGCTGTGTTGGTTCAAGGGGCCGCTCCCGCCGCCCACAGCTTGCCATGGGAATGGAATGGGGCACCCTCCGACCGCACCACCGCCTCTGTGCACACGCATCCCAGTGGGAAGTATGGAACCAGAGCTGGATCACTTCAGGGGACTAGCACTGCGTCATCAGGTCTGGAGCCTGCCTGCCTTGCTTTTTATAAAATACAAAACAAATGTTTAAAACACCCCTTCCCCTCCCTGCTCCCCACCAAAATCCCACAACCCCCCTCCCCCCAAGTAGAGGGAAAAAAAATGGAGAAAAAGGGAAATATGTTTTAACAGTTGAGACCTTGTTTCACCCCATAACACAGTCAAATCTCTTTCTGCTTTAGGTCACCACTTGTAATGTGACCCCTAATGGTTGCCCACCTCCAGATGGGTAAACATCTGTGACATTAAAGTTTTCTGGTGAAGACACACTCACCTGTGGTCAGTATCATGCCATCTAACTGGGTTTGTTTGCTGCTGTAGTCAGATCAGGGAACCCCTCTAAAGCACACCATTGTCTCAAGGTCTTTCAACTCCAAGTCTGTGCCAAGTGAAAGGATTTGTTAGCAGTTAGGGATGTTATCCCATCTGCAAGTGCCCTGGCTTTGTTCATACCAAGAGAATGTATCATACTTGGAAACTTTCTGCTTGCAATCTTTCATTAGGTGTGCTGAGGGAGAGAAATGAGGTCCAGAAACCTTTGTACGAAAAATATAACTAAGATGAGATTAGCCATTAGTTGGCTAAAAGGGAAAAAAGTTCAAAGGAGTAATATAAATTGCAACAAGCACTAAGAAGCTCCTTAATAAATGACATGCCATGACTGCAAACAGGAACAGCAAGTGCCCAGCTGCCAGTGGGTTTTATGCTATCTTATGTAGAGTTGATAAACTGATCTTAATTCCTAAGCAATTAACAGTGAATTATTTTAATATAACAAATAAATCTGAACTATGGCTACTACTGTAGCACTAACAGCTGAGCAGCTGTATCATTATCTGTGTCTTTGCTGGTGTAATCTTTTTAGTGTGAAATATCTTTAATTTTAGTTTGCTGAAATGGCTCTGAAAGAGCAAAGTAGTCTGCAGATACAAAATATCCACAAGCAAACAGAATGTGTGCTTCCATTTATATGTGGTAGGGCAGTATGAACAATGGCCTGTTATCAATTGCTTGAGGTAATTTATATGCTGTAGTTTTTCATACTCTGTTCCAGAAAAAAATAACTGTATCTATCTTCAAACTCTAGTGTATCCCTTTGTAGAAAAAGCAAGAAGAAATAACAGGAAATGTTCCTTCTTATAGCATAGAGCAGCCTGATATAACGGGTATGTTGAGAGTGCTTTGAATTGATGCTTATATAATATGAGGCTGTGTTTCCATCTTAGTACAGTTCCATCAAAAAGTTGTGTCTTTATTCAGAATGAACTATTTTAGCTGATTATTTAGAAGGTAGCTCCTTAAAACCACATTTGCATTTTTTAAGTCTTGTGAAGTAAAGGCAAGTGGAAGGTGATTCTGTATAGTTCCAAGTTTTGAAAGGATATATTAATTTAAATTGGATCCCATGCACTCAACTCATTACGTGTTAAATCTTCAGGTGCATCAACATGCAGAAATTCAGTAAATATCATACAGTAACACACAATGATACAGTTGCTCCAGGCTACCCTTCATGCTGCTGAGTTGTTATCTATCACATGCTGACATTACAAACCATCAGTTTCCATCAGAACATAAATACCTGGTGCTGCAGCAACAAATGAGCCAACTGGATTGTGTTTCTCTCTTCCAAGGTTTTTCTTGTTTTCTGGGGATTTGGAGCACAGTTTGTCTTGGTTTAATTTTTATGAGAGCTTTGGGGCTTTTTTCTCACTTGGCGTAGTGAGGTATTGCAAGACTTCATTTACAATTGTATACCCAATGTTTTCAGAGAAAATATTGCAGATAGAAAAATACTACTTTCTGCATGTGCAGCACAAAAACTGAGGTTCCCTGGACACCATGCTCAGAGGCTCAGCTCAATCTGTTTGTTCTCTGGGAGGTGCAAAAACTGATGGCTAGCAAATCTGTGATTTGACTTCCTCAGGACCATGAATAACTTACCTGCGCAGTCATGAGTTTGGATGGCATAAATATAGATGTGGGAAGTGTCAAATTTCTCAAATTCATCAAATAGAAAACAGTAGGATTTGGATGAGATTCTAGGTAGCTGAAGTAGCTAGGTAGCTCAAACACAAGGAAGATAAAATACAGGACTGTAGGAACTTTGTTTCCCCATCCCCTGTAGTTAATGTGTGACAGGTATTTGACCCCTCATTTTTTAAACCAAAATGTCCTACTTCCATTCTGGTCTCCTGGAAAACTACTTTTCCAGTGATACTCAGATGCCCAATCACTATAATCTTCCATGGCTCTTGGCCTAAAGAATATGTAAAAGGTGGAAGCAAAAGAGGCTCATCCTCACTTTGCAACTTTTCATTCATGGGATTGAGTCGAACATAAAATATGTTTTGAACTGACTCTCATTTGCTGTGACTCTGTCTCCCATAATAAATTTCTGAGAATTTCTTGTTTTAAATCTGTTCCTTTATTGTACAAATACATTTTTGTATGTAGATGATAAAATCCAGAAGCAAACCTACAGTTATTGAGATTCCCAAAGGCAAAAATAGGAAACAGCAAGAGAAGTGAGAAAGAAAATTGAGAGACATTGAAGTGATGCCTGTGAATATTTAGCTGATCTGTAGCTGGGCCATGTATTGGAAAATACGTGGTTTGAGCAATCATATTCTATTTCAGGGAAGAAATGAAACTTTTGCTCTGAAACTAATGTGTGAAATTGTTTCCTTATGTCAAATCCCACTTAGCATGTAAATTAAAAAAAAAAAATCTGTTTGCAGTGGTTTTCTAGACTCTGTCTGTGATCATCCTTCACTGCTACCACCAATGGAAAATTATTGTTGTGTCTCTACCAGCCTTTTCATTGGAGATTATTTGTACCTGCAGTAGTCACCTGTTTTCTCAGTGTGAAGATAAGAGGTAGAATATGGCCTTGCAGTTATACACATAAAATCACATCACCTCTCCCCTCGCCTTAACGATGACTTTCCTTACCTGTCTGGGGACAGTCTCACCCATAGACCAGGCACCATCTACCTGATCACAGTCAATATTGCCAGGGATGGAGCTCAGGAACTGAATGGTTAAAAGCAAGTCTCTGGGTGCTGACACATGCTTCTCACTAGCCCAGCATGGGCTATCATATCCCAGCAAGTCATTTCAGTGCACATCACCCAGTGTAACCCAAAGACATCTCTTAGTTGTGCTACTGACGGTTTCTATCCATCTTTAGGAAGGTAGTAGAGGAAGAAGGTGGATTTCTGCCACCTTTAATTGCCTAAACACTCTGCTGATTGTAAAACAGATGAACTGCATGTTTTGTCAGACAAAGTAAATTTCTAGAGGAGTTAAAGCAGCAGCTCAATTTGACTACCATAGTTTTTAGTCTTCGAGATACCAAAAGCTTCGTTTCAGTGGCCAGTTCCTGACCATTGTGGTCATACTGGAGGTGACCAGTGCTTATGAATAACAGGGCCAATCTGTCTCAGATGTAGCCCCAAAGAGCTGAAAGAACAGAAATGAAAAGCAGTACTGGAAATATGGTTCTAATTAATTTTCATGAAAGGAAAGCTTACTGTAGAGGTATGATATACTCTGCGTACTCCTAGTAATATTTTTGAATGTGACTTACATGTTTTGTAAAGATTTTGTGCCTGATGTTTCCTCTTTGTTTTGTGTTATAAATGTGTGCCAGAGAAAATGCCTTATCTCTGTAATTCCTATAGCAGCATGATATGTAAAAAGACAGAAACTGGCTTTAAAAAGGTTAAACTCATAGTTAGTCAGTGCAAAACAAATCCTGTCTGTGTTGTCTCAGAGTTTTTGTGTCCCTTGTTTGCAATTCACATGTCTTTTTTGTGAAAGGCAGTCCTACACTAGAGGATGGTGCTGACAGGTAGGGCTCCTGTCTCGGTAATTTGTTGTCTTGATGCCCTGCATGGCCAACTGGACACAATATCCAACATTCCGTGCTGAGATGGTCTCTTGCTGAGCTCACTGCAAACTGCAAAAACTTGTGAGGAAGCTCACCGGGATCATTTAGCCACTTGCTGGTTTGCAATTTGGGTGTTTTTAAGCTTAAAAGCAAAATAAAACAGGAAAGAATCCTAATGACAAATGTTTCCCTAGATTCAGCAAGTCTGCAAGTGTGGTGAGTTTAATTAAAACTAAAAGAATATTTTATTTGTATTGTAGTCTTTCTTTCTAATGGGTTGCCCTTACAGCCTGTCTCAAATGAAGCTAAGTGGTACATTTTGGAGTCCAGTTTATGCTGGCTTGCAGACAGCGATGCATGTCTATCAGATGGGTGTTTGACCCACTGCTGCAAGCTGCAAAATAGGGAACAATGATTGCTGGCTGTTGTTGCCCTTGTATGGGCTAAACCATCTTCTAGGGGCAATACGATGCATCTCTGCATAGGCTTAGCAGAAAGCTACAGGTGCTATCACACCTACTCACCTTCACCAGGACATTGAAAGGCCCTGGGCTTCCCTTGCACATCACTGTAATCCTCAGGAAGGGACTGCTTTGGTGTTCAGGGGCACAGGTTATTTCCCTTGGTCACAAGTGTTCTCTGTAATGCTGACTCTGTGAAAGGCTTTTGTTCACATCTCTGAGCACTTTGCTCCACAAATAACAGGGCTCTGGCTTTTTCCTGCTGGCAGCCAGGACTTGCCACAGTGGATGGGCTATTTTATAAAGAGTGTACTCAGATACCTTTCATCCAGTGCTGCTGTACAGACCTTAAACTGAATGTGCTCACTCTCATCATCTCAGAAAGGTACATGGTATGTGACTGAATTTAGACCAAAACCATGGTCATGATAGTGATGTATTTATTCCATTTCACAAGTAAGCCAATTAAAACATAAATTATCTGTGGCTTCCACCAAGCCATGCTGAACTTGATATCCTGGGATGCACTCTGCCTTTTTCATCTCATCTTCTTGAGCATCTCAGCAGGCTCAGCTTTCCATTCTTTCTTTTTCTTGCCTATAGCTTGGTACATGCCTGCAAGTCAGGATGACTCCAGTGACTGACAAAGAGTTTCAGATGCTTTTTGACATTAGGTGTCATGCTGTGAGCGGAGCTGTGCAAAATAGATCGTGCTACAGTTGTCTGACAGTCACAGTGAATCTTGCTGTCAGTTTGCTGGATCGTGTGCTATTTCCTAGCATGGGCCTTGGCGCTAAGAATTGTCCCCTTGCTCTTGATAATCCTGTCACCAGATCCAGAGAATGCACAGGTAGAAGCCATTGGTGTTATTATTCAACTTTCTGTTAAAGTAAGGGTTAATCTGAGGTTTCTGAGGGCAGACTCTTCCTCCCAAGAGGAGGAAGAGAGAAACAGGACTTATCTCTGTGTCACCTAATCTTAACATTAAATTGAGATATAAAGGTAAAAGGGCTCTGTGAATTATTCTTCTCCTGTATTTTGCTTTCAGTATAAGTTCTGGGTGTTATTCTTTGACAAGATAAAAAGCAAATGATTTGAAATGATTTCTCGCTTCTGCCTTTCGCTGTCTTCTTCCAATGGAGAGAGGTGAGTGATACCATCATCAAGGGCTGGAAATCCTGCCTGGATAACTGCAGTCCTATGCATAGCTACTGGGAGAATAGGCTGTAGCTTTTCCACAGGCAGAGAGATATCAAACTAGCCAGAGTCAAGTAGTTGTAATGAACCTAATCTCATTAAGCAAAGTGTTAGTAGAACTGGAGATGCTGTTGATTGCTTGCATCTGCCTGATGGCTTTCCCAGGAAGCACCTCTGTGCTCTTTAAATTCCTTAGGAGAGGGGAGGAGACTAGTCCTCAGGACCAAAAAAATTGTGTGTTTTGCTCTTCTGGGCATCCTCCTCTCCTCTCCACTCCAAGTATATGCCAGTGTCTGCCTTCTCTGAGGTGGATGCAAAGTCATGACTAACTCTCCTATTACCAAAATACAGAGTACTGGAGTGTCCTGCAACCTGCTCTCTGGCAGTTTGCTTAGCAGATCTTCTGTGTGCTCCTGTAGGAATTATAGTGATTTCTAAGTTCATTTTCACAGTGTGATATCTTTTGTTGTGTTTGGTCCCTAGGTGCTAGTTTTCAGGGAAAAGATTTAATTGTGTGTCTGGAGACTCTTCACTTACTCTAACAAAAATGCATGGGCGTAACTTTCTCCTAGTCCAACATTAAGGAGCTCAGATTTGCAAGATACTGCTGCCCTTGTCCCAGCATTTTTTCATGCCTTACCTGTCTTACTACACTTGTTTTGTGACTGTATAGTAGAGACCACAAACTCTGCAGGAAAACTATGGCCCCTTTAAAGACTGTATCTACAGAGCTTCAGCTGTGTGCCCCAAAGCCCTAGCTGAAGTAGTTATCTTCTCCAATAAAGATAAAATTGCATTTTTCTTGTGAATGGACTATTATGCAATGTTTAAAACACAGCTTGGTAGCAATCTGTGATGATGTGATGATGCATGGCAGAAATGATGGCAGGCTACATATGGAAATGGAATACTGTTGTGTGATGACTTTTCCTGGCCGGAGGTGAGAGTCCTCCCTTTCTCCTTAGTCCCTGCTTCCATACCTCTGTGTACTCACCCATGTTAGCAAGGAGGGAAATTTACCTGGGAACAGCACTGCTGTTGTGGATTAAAAAGTGATTAAGGTTTTTTTTTTGTGGGCTTTTCATTGAGTCCACAGTGCTTTGCTGACCTGATGGCAAGGCTCTTCTCTGACCTGCTGCAGTTACACAGCTGAAGGAATCATAAAAGCCAGAGGGGAGGGAGAGGGAGAAAAGAAGGGATGTCTTAAATTGTCTTGATTGGTAGGGAAAAGGTAAAGTTGTGCTGCACCATGGGTGACTTATCAAGGTGGAAGTAGTATATAGAGTAGTGGCTCTCTGCAATAGCAGAATATGGGGCTTGAGGGGTTGGTTGAGACGTGGGGGTTTTTTTAAAACAGAAAACAGCACAGATATTGCAGCTGCAGTCATGTGAATGTAACATATCCAACAGTAAAATAAACAGTTAAACAGTTTACAGTATGGAGAAGTTGACTACAATAACATTATGGAGTGACATAAACCCACAGGGAAATTTCCTGAGTACAATTGAACACAGAGGTTGCATAGTGGGTCACCAGCATTTAATTTTATTTTTCCAGCAAATAACTCTCTTTTCCTAATGAAAGGAAGAAACCTCTATTATTTAGGGTCTGCATAATTTAATATTAAGGTATATACCTTATGTATCAGGAGTTTCAAGGAAACGTTTCAGCTGGCCTGTCTATATTGTGATTTTGCCTTCCTTGGTTCAAAACCAATTCTTAAAATATTCGCTAATTTGCAGATAGAGTTGTGTTTGCATAGCTCTAAGTACCTGTTTTTTAAAGAAATTATACCCTCAGCCACAATATTTTTTTCTGATCTTCTGTTTCTTGTTTGCCATTTATTAAGAAATTCATAGAATGTCTTTGGTTAGTGAAGTTAAATGGAACAGTAAATTTGTCTTAAAATTATTGATAAGAGAATTTCCTTGGAAATTACTATTGTGGGATTTTTTGCTAAAAGACTGAAAGCAAAATAGAGGGTAAAATATCAACCTGAAATCTATATTTTTCCAAAGTCCTAGATCCAAAACACATCTTTCTAATTTGATTTGGATAGTAAGGCACTTACATATGCATTATTTTGGCTAGCAGGTACCTGGTTTGAATCCTAATTGTACAACAAAGGCCAGTCCATATAGTTTTCCTAGCAAGCCTTCCCAGAGTAGACAAAGCTTACAACATTTCTTTTTTTTAAAGGAACCTTGAAAATGTTGTTGTAAAAATAAATGTTGCCTTTAAGTAACATTTTTTTCCCCGTTGCTTTTCCATATGTGTATATATCCATCTTTAAATAGAGACCTGAACTTCGAGTTTCAAAGCTGATGCATGTATGTGCATTTCATGGAGTACATTTTCTTCTATCTGGTAGGTATCTATAAAAGAAAAAAGGGTTATTTGTGTTTGATCACTGTGTACTAAATCCAAGCCTTTGCCTTGCATGTTAGTGAGCAGCTGCTGGTAAGTCAGCAGGCAGATGTGAGTCAAGTCTGGAAGCATCTCTGTGGGGTACAGGGGCTTCACTACAAAATATCCCTTCTGTCCCTGTCTGGGATAAGCTACTCCTGCTGCTCCCCACTAGGTGACACCGAAATGGGCCTGTAACAAGCAGAGATGAGAAAGAGAAGGCAGGCCCTGACACCAGAGGTGGTTTTGCAGCACTTACTTGGTCTTGTGCAATCTTCATGGCAGAGCCCAGGAGAAAGGCTTGGTTTGTTCCCCTTCCAGGGGTCCACCGGGGTTTTAGATCTTTAGAGCTAAGGGGCCCTGCCATACAAAAATGAAGATCTTTATAATGTGGATGGGGACACAAGTAAAATCTCCTGCTTTCATTTATTCTACATGGGTAAATCTATTCTTATTTCTTTCATCCACTCTGATCCCCGCTAGCTAGCCAGGCAGCTACCTGCTGACGCTTCTAGTCAGCTCACACTGGGATGATTGTTGGCTTAGCAGGATGCACATTAAGTGGCACTAAAAATAAATAGAAGTTGGGGTTTCTGGCTCTCTTTTTGATTTTCCTTCTTTAAATGAAAAAAAATTGTAAAGCTCTTAGTTTTGTTTCTGTTTTAACAATTCTAAGAAGCCCCTACACGGCAAATACCTCCTGAAAGCAGCATTACATGAGGGGGAGATGCTGTCCTTGATGGGTGGCACAGTATAGGCATCTCCCAGACAAGCCATTACACTCCCACAAGGATCTCCACAAAGCTGTGCCTCTTCCTGACGCAAAACCCACAAAGTCACTCTAAGACATTGCATAAGCGTGCTCAGAAATAACATCTTTTGACTTGACTGAGGCTCCCCAAAGCCTACCATGGCTTAACACAGGATTTAATTTTGAATGACCCATTTACAGGAGACAAATGAGACCATCCTGACTCCGTCTTTCTTTTTTTTAGCCCCCAAATGTTGTAGCTGTATAGCAGTTGTGCCAGACTAAATGTTGATAGTCTTTAACATAATTTGTCTGTACTAAAGTTAATGCTGTACTTCATGTACTATATTTATATCCATCTATTCCCTTTCATGTCAAATAAGTTCTGTGGGTGTGTGGGATGCATAACGAGATTGACTGAAAAATAATTGTTAACCCTGTGAAGCCTACTTCTTTCTGCAGGTAGGGAAGGTTGAGATTATTTTCATACTAGACAATTATAGTGTGCTTTACTTTTTTTAATTGCATTGCGTTATTATAAAACTATAGTATGGAAGTTGCAAAAGCCACTCTTGTGAGGTTTTTATGCAGTGCCACAATGTAAAACTTACAATATTGAGAGGGCTGCCTGGAACTTTGTTTAAGTGGCTCAGGAAACCACCTTGGCTGAAATTATCAAACTTGTAAGAAAAACTAAAGACATAAAAGTAATATTTTGAGAGTTAGAACTATTCTTCTGTTATTAATTAAATGGGCTAAATCACATGGAAAATATGTTGAATCTGTATTACACCTTTTGGTAATTACTTACTAATGGGTATTTATGAATGATAAGGAAAGATTTCAGAAGGACACAAATGGATCCTGCTTAAATGATTTTAAGCAGCAGAACTTAAAGGCATCTGTAGCATGTTTGCAGTTGAGGAGTCTCGTCTTCCAGGTGTGGTAGGGTTTAACAGGATGGTTAACAGGTTAATATTTGTGCCTCTTGCCCAGCCCTTCAACCTTAGGCTGCAGCACTCAACTGCAGTATCCTTCATACTAAAAAGACTAAAGGTTCCTACTAAACTTTTCTGGAGTCAAGGCCTGGAGTCCTGCTGTGGTTACAGTCCAAGAGACACTCCTGTCTGTTCTTGGGAGGTAAGAGCTGGCTGAAGTTTCTCTTCTTGGATGGGGTGAATTGTAATGTGGAGATGCCTCTTTAAGCACTCTCTTTCCCCCCTAGAAGCTGGTGAGATGATTCAGCATTGTCCTAACTGCTCCTGTGAGCAGCAGTTGTCATCCTCTCTTTTCAGAGGATGAGAGAAATTGTAAACATTTCTAAAAATTTATTTATACATGGGTATATTCATGTCAAAGATGTTTCTTTAAGTTTATGCTGTGTAAGGTAAAGAGTAGCAGGAGAATTAAGACTAACTGTTGTACACCTAGGGATCTATCCTTTCAAACTGCAGGCAAAGGCCAGATTTGAGCGACTGCCTGGCTTTAATTTCTCAAGACTGTGTTCTACTTAAAAGTCCTCCTGAACCTAAAGCAAAATCACTTCCCATATGTGTGCCTTGGTAAGTGCTGAACACAGATGCTCAGCTGCTGTAAATAATTTTGGCTCTGACGTCAAGGTACTTACAACAATTGACATCAGATGAAGGCATGTCTATGGCTAAGTATAACCCACAGGTATTACAGCATGATTTACAAAGGCTCTTAGCAGTGTAAACCATATGTTTTATAGTTGCTGAAAAGGAGAAGAAACTCTCTGACAACAAGCCAAGGCATATTTAATAGCATTTTTATACGGATGAAATTGCTCTTTTAGAGGTTTTTAGGAAATACATTTGCTGTGATACACAGTACCACATAGTTCAAGCACATAGTAACCCAAGCATTCAGTTTATCACAATGTTAACTTGGATAATTTGACACTGTTTCCTCCCAATGTGCTCTCAGACAGTTCTGCGTTGTCTACTAATCTCCACAAAAAGTGAGTCTGTGGATGGACCGTAAAAAAGAAGGAGTTCTAGGTGTTGTGGATTTGGAGGAAGGAAGGAGAACAGATCTCAACAGACCCACAGGCATCACTGAATTCCAGCTCCTGACCCTGTACAGGCCAGCCCCAAGAATCACACTGTGTGCGTTGTCTAAATGCATCTTGAACTCTGTCAGGCTTGATGCTGTGACCACTTCACTGGGGACTCTGTTCCAGTACCCAATCACCCTCTGGGTGAAAAACCTTTTCTTAATATCCAACCTAAACATCCCCTGACAGAGCTTTATATCATTCTCTCAAGCCCTGTCACTGTTCACCAGAGGGAAGTGTATTCATTATACTTATTATATTTATTATATTGTATTATAAATACCATAGTAATATATAGTATTATTATATTAATTCATTAGTATTTCTTGAAATTCACATAATTTATTTGAAAACAGCCATAGTGAAATACTGTTCTTCCTATGATGTCAGTAAATGCCAGCAAATTTCAAATAATATGCCTTGAAAGAAGAGTGATTCTCTAATGTCTTGCTGTTGAAGAGCTGGTTAATGAACTGAGAGTAAGAAACAGCAAGGACATNAAACTCAAAAATACCCTGGACCCAGCCACCAAAAGGAACCCCCCCCAAAAAAAGAAAACAATTATTGAAAACTGTGACACAAAGAAAGGATTCAGTTGTGCGGCAAAGTGCAGGGTCCCTGCCGCTCCTGGGGGCTCATCTGAGACAGGGTCCTGTCGGAGAAATGCTAGGGAGGACAGCTGAGGTGCAAAGGAATTCAGGAATGCCAGGACACAGAGATGTGGCAGGCAACGGCCCTTGGTCAGGATGAGAAGGCAAAGGGTTGTACGCAGGGCACCTGGGCCACCGACAGCACAGCAAAAACACACAGCAAAAACACTTCTCTCGGGACCCCCCAGGAGCAGAAAAGAGCAGGTCATGTACCCGCGGAAACCTTTAAAAAGCTCTGAAGTCCTATCCTACACCGACCCCAGTCTCCCAATAAGTAGCAACTCTGAGATGTCAGTCCTCTCTGCCTTCCACTGGTTTATGTCATTGAAGAATGGCAACGTCCATGCCAAGACACATGGCGGGGAGCCAACAGTGGATGGCCATGCACCTGTGTGCTGCTGGCGCTGGGAAACATACCCGGGAGCTGCAAACAGGAGTCCGAGCAAACGGGAGCGGACATGTGTGTGCCAGCATCGCATCTGCTGCCAGGCCACTGGTCCCCCTCTCTCCGCCACCAGGACCTGGGAGCGGGCTCCCCCCTGCACGCTGGGGCCGGTAGTGTACGGTGGGAGGTGCAGGACTGGGGCTACCCCAAACTCACTCTGGGAAACAAAAAAAAAAAAAAGAAAATGAAAAGGATTCAATAAAGCCACACATTACAGGTACATCCTGGGCACTTAAACAATGAGAAGAACTGATACAAAGGCTGTTACTGCAAAAGCCACAGGGAAGTCAGTAAGAGCAGTAGCCCAGGAAAACACTGCCTGCCCAAACTGCTGCTCCCACACATGCACCAGGCTGACCTCAGGTGCATCACTAGGGTTCCTGCATCATCTTGTACTGCAATTCCGCATAGTTTGTGTAAGAGATTGTTGTGATTTAGGAATGGTATTCCNGGTTGTACGCAGGGCACCTGGGCCACCGACAGCACAGCAAAAACACACAGCAAAAACACTTCTCTCGGGACCCCCCAGGAGCAGAAAAGAGCAGGTCATGTACCCGCGGAAACCTTTAAAAAGCTCTGAAGTCCTATCCTACACCGACCCCAGTCTCCCAATAAGTAGCAACTCTGAGATGTCAGTCCTCTCTGCCTTCCACTGGTTTATGTCATTGAAGAATGGCAACGTCCATGCCAAGACACATGGCGGGGAGCCAACAGTGGATGGCCATGCACCTGTGTGCTGCTGGCGCTGGGAAACATACCCGGGAGCTGCAAACAGGAGTCCGAGCAAACGGGAGCGGACATGTGTGTGCCAGCATCGCATCTGCTGCCAGGCCACTGGTCCCCCTCTCTCCGCCACCAGGACCTGGGAGCGGGCTCCCCCCTGCACGCTGGGGCCGGTAGTGTACGGTGGGAGGTGCAGGACTGGGGCTACCCCAAACTCACTCTGGGAAACAAAAAAAAAAAAANAGTGTATTCATTATACTTATTATATTTATTATATTGTATTATAAATACCATAGTAATATATAGTATTATTATATTAATTCATTAGTATTTCTTGAAATTCACATAATTTATTTGAAAACAGCCATAGTGAAATACTGTTCTTCCTATGATGTCAGTAAATGCCAGCAAATTTCAAATAATATGCCTTGAAAGAAGAGTGATTCTCTAATGTCTTGCTGTTGAAGAGCTGGTTAANAATGAGAAGAACTGATACAAAGGCTGTTACTGCAAAAGCCACAGGGAAGTCAGTAAGAGCAGTAGCCCAGGAAAACACTGCCTGCCCAAACTGCTGCTCCCACACATGCACCAGGCTGACCTCAGGTGCATCACTAGGGTTCCTGCATCATCTTGTACTGCAATTCCGCATAGTTTGTGTAAGAGATTGTTGTGATTTAGGAATGGTATTNCAAGGACATAGAGGGCATCTCCTGGACATGTAGGATTTTGCTTAAACGTCCTGGAACCATCTGAAGCCTCCCTCTGAGTGAGCAGAAAGAGCTGAAGCAATGCTGTCGAGTCTCTTGCATCACCCAGCAGTGACTTCAGCATTTCCTGGTTTCACTACTTGAGAACTGTCTCAGTTTGAGATGGTTAAAGGGTTAATTAACCACTGCTTGGACGAGCTCATTAGAGGGAATGCAACAAGCTTTATTAGGTTTGAAAAATAGAAATATAATATATA